>JZKD02S1593899.1:0-10108 GCA_000966675.3 Picea glauca
AAAAACAGATAATGAATATATAGCTAATTACCATGGGATGATATTCATTCGATCCCCCATCAATGTGCCCATATTTCCTACAATGTTTTTTAGCTATTTCTATTAAAATTCTTACAGGACGTGTGGTGAAAGATTTTTTGCAAGGGAAATAACATCTACAATCACCCTTTTCACCCTCTTTACTTTTTTCCCACCTCTAATATTTTGCGACATTCTTTCACACAAAAATACCCTTTCTGAACCATCGTTGTTAGATTGTCGCAACATCTCTAATTTGAAAAACATTTTTATATATTTTTTTCGTCGCAAGAGAGACAAACGTTGACCAAGTCAATGTGGACTTTGTCAAATACTTGGGTGACTATTTTAACAGTTTAACGAACATCATTGGATCGTCGCTCTTGCAACGAACATTGACCAAGTCAATGTTTTGTCAAATAGTTGGGTGACTGCATGAACAATGTAACAGTCATCATTGGATCATCGCTCTTGCGATGATAACCAAAGATCATCAAAAGAGTGACGGGAGTCCACTATTTTCACATCCGTCGCTCTTGAGATGTAGAGTTGGTTTTGTCTCAAGAGCGACGAACGCGGGATGGATTTATAAAAAAAGTGAAAAATTCAACTCTTTATCTTCAATTTTGCGACCAAAGGGTACTTTCGTTGCAAATTTTTCAATATGTAGTAGTGTATGGAGACTATATGTCTTTGGAGAGTAGTTGTATACTACTATGGTGGATTTGATCCATTGGTAGTGACTATGTGTTATTGGTTAGTATTCGTGTGCTACTAGGAGTGGTTGTTTACCACTGGATAGTAGTCATATACTACTATGAATAGACACTGTTGTGTTCTATTGGATGGCATTGTTCTGATTGCCATGGATACTATCTAGTTGGATAGTGATGATGGTTCTCATCATTTGATCATGAGATAGCATGTGTGGCTATGGTGATGTTATCGATTAAATGATTTGTTTGTGCTCAAGACCATTGCCTTTAATACCTCCCTAGCTAGGAGGGAGTGTTGATATTATGGTAGCTGTGAGATCTATTAACCTCTACGTGTAACCTTTGACAAGAATAGAATATTCAATGAAGCAAGAGAAACCCTAAAACATTGTATAATAACCCTAGAAGACAAGTTGGCTCAAGAGAATAATTAATATTGAGTTATTATCCTCCAGGAAGATAATTTGGCCCAGTTAGGTGAGTTGGAGTAGTATAAATAAAGGGTGCTAGATCTCATTTGTACTCACTCACTCTCACGATTGCGTAAGGATAAGTGGTGTGCATGGCTAGAGGAGAGTTGCAACTATTGTAGTAGTGACTTTCTCTTTGGTTATGGTTTGGACTTTCTTCCTTGGTTATGGTTTGGAATTTATTCTTGGTACGCTAGCTTTGGATAGAAGTACACTACCTTGGTTGGCTATTGGTTCTAGGGTTTACTTCCATAATTATTCTTGTATGTTAAGGTTAAGGTGCTCGGGGGTGGCCTTTGTGCCTATGGTTAGGTGACAATACTGATATATTGTCTACGGTTAAACAAACACACCTATTATTTGTAACACGCATGAGATGCATGATACAACCATTAGCATGTATAAGACTGATATGAAATATAAAGTTATTGAAGAAACAAATTCAGATCAACACTACTTGAAAATAAAAGAAACATTACACCAAGGAAATTTACAACAAAAAAATAAATACTATGAGTTGCAAGAGGATGTAATCCTCACGTACAGAGGAAACACATATTTGTTGAATTATAATCAAATAACACATTGATGAGAGAAATGCACAATATACCCTATGTTGGGAACCCAGGATATCATAAATCAATTGCAGCTGTAAGAAGCCAATACTTTTGGCCAAGAATGAAGAAGGAAGTGGCTAATTATATAGCTAGGTGTCTATAGTGCCAAAAAGTGAAGACTAAACATAGAAATCCATATGGACTATTTCACCCATTGCCCATTCTATAATGGAAGTGGGAAGTTGTCACAATTGATTTTATTACTAAGCTACCCAGAACGATGAAGCAACATGATTCCATCATTGTAGTGGTGGATAAATTGACTAAGGTTTCACATTGTATTCCAATGAAGACTAGAAAAAAGGAAACCAATGTTGTAGAGATATATATGAAAGGCGTTTCTAGCCTACATGGAGTGCCCGAGGAAATTGTTTCAGACAGAGATCCAAAATTTACATCCAATTTTTGGAAAGGTTTGTTCAAAGGATTTGGGACAAATTTAAATATTTGTACAACATATCACCCAAAATCATATGGGAAAATAGAGAGGACTGACATAATAATTGAAGAAATTGTTAGAATGTATGTGATGGACCATCCATCCAAGTGGGAAGACTATATTGATTTAGTTGAAGTTGATTACAATAATGGGTACCAGGCATCATTAAAAATGAGCCCATTCTAAGCCTTGTGTGGTAGGAAGTGTAACACACTTGTGAGTTGGGATAACCCAATAGACAAAGTTGTTAATGGGCCATATTTGTTGAAGGAAACAAAAGAGAAAATGGAAAAAAATGAAGAATAATTTAAATGATTCCTAGTGTTAGTGTTAGAAGTCACTCCTGGATTGCGACAGGAGCAGAGCCCGACGCCCATCAGTTTTATGTCATGATAAGTTTAATGGATGATCAAATGGTTAGAGACCAAGGACAGAATCACTCTAGCTCAGGGACCAGGTCTGGTATGTAAAGAACAAAGGAGGTCTTGATCTAACTTCAGTTAGTGGGTTGATTGTAAAATGAGCAGGTGGAAGACTTGGTGAGAGTAGTGAGCAAAACTACCTCGGGCAACAGGCCTTTCAGCAGTTTGCAGAAGAAAATCTCTAAATGCAATATCCTCTTGCTTCAGAGTTTCGGGGAACTGAAGGGGTGACTTGACTGGATCCTCCAATTCCAATTCATTCAGCATTGAGAAAATCACAAGACCGATTAGAGACAACACAGCTATTACAATGATCCAACCTACATCATCCTATAACAACTACAACTCGATTGGATCCTCCAATTCCAGGTTGTTCTAATACAGTATAAACAAAGAAATGGAAAGAAGTTGACATTCATAAGGCAAGAAGTCTTAGATGTTAATACATAACTGGAATAACCAGTGCTTCATTAAAGCTTTTACAATCGGGAGCCTTGCTCAACCATCAATCCTTTGAAAAATATCAAAACTAAGTATATATACTCCTAAACAATTGCCCAACAAAGGCATTCTAGAGTTTCAGGATGGGGTGTCTCTTCAATCAAATCTGGCCTGCACTCCTCTATCATATGCCATCTTAACTCTGCATGGATCATGCTAAGGGGTAGCTGAGCCCTTAAATGCTGAATTAGCATGTGCAGACTTCCCTGGTGAGTCGAGGACAACGGCATGGCTTCTGTAGGAAAAAGAAAGCACAGAGGACCATCTCGGGTAGACTTCTTGTCAGGACACCCACACCTTGCAATTAATGAGTGAGGCGAGGTTTCAACCACCCTCTCTCTTCTTCATTCAGTCTGAGCAGGTACCAGGATTGAGATCAAGTTGAACTGGTACTTGGAGAACACGATGATCCCTTTTGTAGCTAAACCCAGTGCTTCGGCCCTTTGCGCAGTTCTTTCTATCGCCCCCGAGTGACCAAGAGCTGTGACCCTATGCCTATCTTCAAAGGCTCTTTCGACATTTCACGTTTCGTGGATGGGAGGAGGTTGCTCCTTGTGCTTCGAAGCTATGATAGGCGAAACGACAACATGGCTTGATCATGCACCACGCGTCCCCTTGGATGGACGACTGATATCTTCTCGGCAATACTGTGGGCCCGGGTCCTGGACGCCTTCGGCACTTCGCGTCTCGCGGCTGGGAGGAGGCTTCTCCTCATGCTTCAAATTCGCGATGGGAGAAAAGGTGAAGAGCGTAATCGCGCACCACGTGTCCCTGTGGGATGGACAGCTGAAATGCTTTTGGCACTTCAGGACCCACCTTGCCACGCAATAAATGTTAGCGCCCCTTCTCCAGGCCTGTTCCTCTATGACCGGGCGCTATGACCATGGGCCTGACTCTGGGCACTTTCGACGTTTCGGGGTTCGGGGTTTCAGTATGTGAAATGACAAGACTCCCCTCATCCTTCGAACTCTCGAATGCCGAAATGCCGACGTGACTAGATCTTTGCACCACACGTCCTTTGGATGAACGGTCCCAATCCTTTTGGGATTTCTTGCACTAGGGTTCACGATGCACTTCTTCCTCAAATTCCTGATTGACCAAACTGCGAAAGCACGGATGTGTGCCGCATGTCCTTCAAATAGACGACCGATATGGATTTGTCATTAAAAGGGGGCTACCTCCATTCCCAGGCTCTCTTGCCGTGACCTGGCGCTAGAACCGTGGGCTCCTCTTCAAAGGTGCTTTCATCATTTCACATTTTGGTGATTTCAGCTGCAGTGGATGGGAGATCCCTTGTTTCCCGAAATGTCGATTGGCTGCCACCTGCCCCAACTGGATCAGACGGCCAAGATTTTGTCTTTGAAATATCGATGCCATCTCTTGTGCTATATCGTGGGCAACTTGGTAGCCCCAAAATCCCAATGACCATCAATCTTCTCTATAGATGGATCTCGGCTGCTGACAACAAAACTTCACCCGCTCGCTTGACTTGTAGCCTAAAATGAAATTTTTCCGCGCTGCGCTTGGGTGCTTCTCGTGCAACCCACATACCTGGGTACTCTTGTTCCCAAGACAAGAAATGTTACTAACATTAGGCTCCATGGGGGATAGAGTCGTCCATGTGATGCTCTAAGAACTCATTTTGCAGTTCCATTTGCCTGCTGTTGGGCTATGGAGTCAAGCTCGAAACACCTTGCCAAAAATACAGGCCGAAAAGTAAAAGTAAAAAAAAAAAAAAAAAAAAAAACATACATGCTCAAGGGAACTTATTTATGTACAGTCCTCAACTAGTAAAACTGTATATACATGGGCTAGGTGAAAGCAAATTTCCACCATATCCACCCATACTTCTTGGTGATTCGTCCCTTCTCTTTACCATAGATGCTCCATAAAATGCTAGGGAGGTATGATAGCCAGATGAAGATGAGGTTAACCATGCTGTCCATACCCCCAAATGCTGAGAAGGGGAATAAATTTATAGTCTCCAAAGCCTTTGGAAAGAAAAACTCCATATAATACCCCACAGGGTCACAATATCTAATGCCAGGGAATTTTAGTTGGTCAGAAAACATCTCTTGTCCTCCGTGGTTGTTCACCTATGGCATGATGTCTTCAAAGCGCACAAGTGGGCGGAGGACAGATGCAGGCTGGCCAATGCCACATGACACCTGCCCATAAACAGGCTCTGGATAGGACATGAGATGTCTACTAATCCCTTCCTGTTTATGCTGCTTTGTGCTTCCTGCAAGCCTAGTGGAGTTGATTTCCACCCATGGCCTTTCCTTAATTAATAAAGGAACAAGCTCTATAATGTGGTCTTGGAAATATTTCATAACACAATACTCACTTGTGAGTATTGGTGGACTAATGTTATTAGAATATTTCAAGAAATTTGAAATGTAGGACTCCATGCATATGGCCACAAGATCATGGGGAGTATGACAGAATCCTGGCTGCTTCAGAAGACCAGGATGTTCTTCTACAAAAAACTCTCTACTCACAAAAGAATGTCCCTCCCCCTCATGGTAAAACCACTCTGGATCTTCTACAACTGCAACTTTTACCCCAGAAAGATGATATTCAAATAAAGTAGCAGCGGGATCTAGGTCATAATGACTATTTCTTGGTTCTTGTTCCATATCTGATCCATAATTGCTATATCCTTGCTCAGATTCTGAAACAAACTGACAGTCTTCTTCCTCCTGTATATGCAAATCTGCTTGCTTACGAGTCCACCTACTGGCCCTGATGTTTTCCTCAACCTCCATAGAATCCTCAAACATATGTATCAATGATGAGTATTTCGTCTCTCTCAGGAGGAAGACTAGCTCTATATGGTGAGCCATGATATAGTACACCATAGCAGAAGTCTCTATGGGTCTGATCTCTACAGGCATGCTATGATAAACACTGAAAAATATTCTGTTGAAAACAACCAAGGCTTCATCTTCCCCTCTCCTCAAGGCATTAAACTTGGACCAGTATTGATCAAGGGACTTGTTCTCACCCCAAACTTTTAAAAATGCATGGTATAGTTCAGTCCAGGAACCAATAGAACCAGCCTCCAGACATCTAAACCACACTGCAACATCTCCAGACAGGGAGTGTGAGAACATCCTCATGACAACATCTTTGTGAATGATCTCAAACTGATCAATAAGGGTCTCAAAGGCCTCCATATGCCTCTCAGCTGTAACATGACCTTCCCCAGAAAATCGAGGAAGATACTCGAAGAAATCATGAGGATGAGGGTTAAGGTGATATGGCAGCCTCAGAGGTTTAAACAACTTATTTCTGATTTTGATTTGAAAAGCAGTGGGCTGATCATGGGATTCAACAAGAGGCTGGGGAGGCTGTGAATTATCCTCAACCTCCTCAAGACTACAAGGGCACTCAACTCCAAGAGGAGGTGTGATACAAATCTCATCTTCATGGATAGGCAGAGGTGAAGGCACAAGATCAATATCTACAACACAAGAAGAAGGTATACTTTCTTCTTCCAAGGCTGAGTGGATAAGGGGAGGCTCAAGGACATCAGAATGTACAAAGCAGAGGAAAAAATCCTCTATAAATGAAGGGAAAGAGAAGAATGAGCTGACAAAGAAATACAAAACTTCATGCAGTAAGCTCATAAACTGATACCTGGTCTTTCCCTTCGACATGGACTTCCTTCTGTCAACAAAATCCCTTCCAGTGGAGTCTTTAAATGTGGAGTCGCCAAGTGAATGCTATGCAGAATGAGTGTGTCCGGTCCTCGTTCACCATCAAAGACCAGAACTAAGATTCGTGTCTCCCAAGAGCTACCAGGTGTAGCCAGAGGCACTGCAACAAAGGAGTTAATAGGTGGAATGACCTCAGAGGAGTCACCAGGTGCAAGTGCAATCTTCAATGGTTCTGATGTCTCATGCACCTTCAGAATCAGAAGCTCGTTGTCATTCTACCCAGGGAAAAAAAATTCTTCAACTTCGTCCCCGACAACGGTGCCAGAAATGTTAGCGTCATAAGTCACTCCTAGATTGCGACAGGAGCATAGCCCGACGCCCATCAGTTTTATGTCACAATAAGTTTAATGGATGATCAAATGGTTAGAGACCTAGGATAGAATCACTCTAGCTCAGGGACCGGGTCTGGTATGTAAAGAACAAAGGAGGTCTTGATCTAACTTATGTCATTGGGTTGATTGTAAAATGAGCAGGTGGAATACTTGGTGAAAGTAGTGAGCAAAACTACCTCGGGCAACAAGCCTTTCAGCAGTTTGTAGAAGAAAAACTCTAAATGCAAGATCCTCTTGGTTCAGAGTTTCGGGGAACTGAAGGGGTAACTTGACTGGATCCTCCAATTCCAAGTCATTCAACATTGAGAAAATCACAAGACTGATTAGAGACAATGCAGTTGTTACAGTGATCCAACCTACATCATCCTATAACAGCTACAACTCGACTGGATCCTCCAATTCTGAGTTGTTCTAATACAGTATAAACAAAGACATGGAAAGAAGCTGACATTCATAAGGAAAGAAGTCTCAGATGTTAATACATAACCGGCATAACCAGTGATTCGTTAAATCTTTTACAATTGGGAGCCTTGATCAACCATCGAGCCTTTGAAAAATATCAAAACTAACTATATATACTCCTAAACAATTGCCCAATAGAGGTGTCCTAGACTTTCAGGATGGGGTGTCTCTTCAATCAAATCTAGCCTGCACTCCTCTGTCATACGCCATCTTAACTTTGCATGGCTCATGCTAAGGGGTAGATGAGCCCTTAAATGCTGAGTTAGCGTGCACAGACTTACCTGGTGAGTTGAGGACAACGACATGGATTCTGTAGGAAAAAGAAAGCACAGAGGATCATCTCGGGCAGACTTCCTGCCGGGACACCCACACCTTGCAATTAATGAGTGAGGCGAGGTTTCAACCACCCTCTCTCTTCTTCATTCACTCTGAGCAGGTACCAGGATTGAGATTAAGTTGAACTGGCACCTGGAGAACATGGTGATCCCTTCTGCAGCTAAACCTTGCGCTTTGGCCCTTTGTGCAGTTCTTTCTATTGCTCCCGAGTGACCATGGGCTATGACCCTGTGCCTATCTTCAAAAGCATTTTCATCATTTCGCATTTCATGGATGGGAGGAGGCTGCTCCTTGTGCTTCGAAGCTACGATAGGCAAAACAACGACATGTCTTGATCATGCACCACGCGTCCCCTTGGATGGACGACTGAGATCTTCTCGGCAATACTGTGGGCCCGGGTCCTGGACACCTTCAGTACTTCGTGTCTCGTGGTTGGGAGGAGGCGGCTCCTCATGCTTCAAAGTCGTGATGGGCGAAAAGGCGAAGAGCTTAATCGCGCACCACGTGTCCCTATGGGATGGACGGATGAAATGCTTTCGGCGCTTCGGGACCCGTCTTGACACGCGATAAATGTTAGCGCCCCTTCTCCATGCCTGTTCCTCTGTGACCGTGCGCTATGAACATGGGCCCGACTCTATGCGCTTTCGGTGTTTCGGGGTTCGAGGTTTCGGTATGTGAAATGATGAGAATTCCCTCACCCTTCGAATGCCGAAATGCCGACGTGACTAGATCTTTGCGCCATGCATCCTTTGGATGAACGGTCCCAATCCTTTTAGGATTTCTTGCACCAGGGTTCACGATGCGCTTCTTCCTCAAATTTTCGATTGACCAAACTGCGAAAGCATGAATGTGCGCTGTGTGTCCTTCAGATAGACGACTGAGATGGATTTGTCATTAAAAGGGGGATACCTCCATTCCCAGGCTCGCTTTCCGTGACCTGGCACTAGAACCGTGGGCTCCTCTTCAAAGGTGCCATCGACATTTCGCATTTCGGCGATTTCAGCTTTAGTGGATGGGAGATCCCTTGTTTCCCGAAATGCCTACTGGCTGCCACCTGCCCCAACTGGATCGGACGGCCAAGATTTTGTCTTTGAAATATCAGTGCCATCTCTTGTGCTATATCTCAGGCAACTTGATAGCCTCGAAATCCTGATGGCCGTCGATCTGCTCTATAGATGGATCTCAACTGCTGACAACAAAACTTCTCCCACTCGCTTCACTTGTAGCCTAAAATGAGATTTTTCCGCGCCACACTTGGGTGCTTCTCGTGAAACATGCAGACCTGGGTACTCTTGTGCCCAAGACAAGAAATGTTGCTAACACCTAGCACATGCAAAACATTTATCTAAACAAGAACAAAGTTTTAAGATATTTTACAATGGGAGAATTTGTATTTTTAAAAGTGAAAGTGAAGAGAAGTTTGCTAATATTAGGAAGTTTCCCAAAGTTGGTAGAAAGATACTATGGGCCTTTTTAAATCTCAAAGAAGATAGGACCAATTTCATACATGCTAGCTTTTCCTGCATCCATGAGAGTGCATAATATATTTTATGTGTCCTTATTAAAGAAATATGTGCCTGACCCTTACCACATAATTGATTGGACTATGATCTAGGTGGAACACAAAGTATATTTGTGAGTGGAATTAGTGTGCATCCTAGACCAGAAATTCAAAGTGCTCAGGAACAAACCAATTTTCCTAGTAAAGGTATAATGGAACTGCTACGGTCCTGAAGATGCTACATGGGAGAACGAGGAAACCATGTGGGAGGAGTACCCACAAATTTTTGACAATTTTAAAGAAAACAAAATATTAGAATGCAAGACTCCATTTTGGGAGGTTAAAGTTCCAGAACTACATCTCAGAGTCCTAGTAGACCTACATTGGGGGAACTGATAAAATAATGGTACAACCTGATGGAATAAGAGAAGTGAAGAGGGTGCATTCCTTCGATCAATGGGTTGAGATGAATAGGAGATTATGTTTGGAACTATTGTTGGAGTTGTATAAAAATTGCAGAATTTTATTTCTTAGTATTATGATGTAAATTTGTGCATGTCTATCGGCATATT
>JZKD02S1593900.1:0-10108 GCA_000966675.3 Picea glauca
TTTTTTTTTTTTTTTTTGGTTCCTAAACTTTTGGGGCCATTGTGAGGGCCTAAATGAAGTTTTTTCAGGATCGATTATTATGGCCCTTATAAGGTGTTGCAAAAGATTGGTACTATGGCATACAAATTGGAGTTGCTTGCATCTTCGTGAGTACACCCAGTTTTCCATGTTTCATGCTGAAAGAAGGTTATAGGTGAAAAGATCCCAGTTCAAACTATATTTCCAGAACTTAACAAGGAAGGAAAAATCATATTGGAGCCTGAAGCTATCACTGACACAAGAATTCACCAGTTGAGGAATAGATCAATTTCAGAGTATCTCATTAAGTGGAAGAAACTACCTGCAGAAGATTCCACATGGGAAGATAAGTCTTTTATACAGAAGCATCCAAAATTACTCAAGCGTTGAGGACAACACTTGTCTGAAGGGGAGGGGCATGCTAAGCCATAAATCGTGGCACATTACCCCTTAATTGGGGCATATTACAATAGTATTGTTATCTTATTTATGTCGGCTTGGGTGCATTAGTTGTAATTGTACCTCCTAGTCTCCTATATATACCAAGGAGACCTTTTCATTTGGAATCATCTTGTATTTGTGAATTCTTGTTATGTATAAGGAGGTTTCCCCCTCGAAGAGGCTTATTATCAAAATTTCTCTCTTTGTCAAGGCGTGGAGCACTTATTCTGAGGTTTTAGTGCTATGTTGATATTTGGCTCTTAACATCATATGCCATGACATCACATCACCACTTCACATCCCATTTATTTCCCCCTACCCCATCAGCTGCCACTTGTGAAGACATAATGTCGTTATTAAATCAACGAAGATTCTATAAACCTTGTAATAAATTCAAAAATATTGTCATGCAGGCCGACAGCTTTGAAATAAGAACTACGGTGATTAAACTAGAAGAACAATACATGGTAATTAAATAAGAACTAACATGCCAAGCTGTAAATATCGACAGTATCACCACCTATTTCCAAAACTAAAAAGCATAGAAAGGAATTGTATTGTGGGGATACACTAAACACACTTGGGCGTGAATATTTCCAATGGTCGTGAGCATACAATTACTACAGAACTCTCTCTCCGACTGAGAAAAAGACTAAACTGGTTTGGACTTCAAGAATGGCCCTTGTTGGTTGTGTCCCAGAAGTAACATATTTTAGAGAGCTCATCCAATGGTGCACTGATAAATTCAATTCCGAGAAAATAATAATCCAACTTCAAGGACAACAACCCATCTCTTTGGCTCCCTCAGTATTTTCCAAAATGCTACGGCTTCCTACATCCGTTATGCAATTTAAAGGTGAAGAGGCTAATGAATTCCTTAAACATCGTAAAGGAGGAGAAACTTTTCTCAGCAATTATCTCTTTGACCCAAACAATAACCCTAGTGCTTCCAAGATTGAGGTAAGCTCCTTGAAATACCCATACAGGGAAGTTGTCTGGATATTTTCTCGTATTATTGGTAAGGAATCTACAACATTTGTACCAAGAAATACCATCTATGTACTTCACTTTGTTTTGCATAAAAATGCCTTGATAGATTGGGGCCACATTATTTCTAGTGAAGTTTCATTTCAGTTAAGTAATTTGAAAAAGACCCATAAATTGTATATGACGTCCTACCCAATTTTTTCCATAGCCTCCCATCATGTATTTGAGGACTTTTTTAGGGAAAAGAACATTGATTTTAAGATGGAACCAGTTTACTCCTAGTATTCAACTTTGTGGAGGCACAAAGCTTAGTATAACTTTTACCTTGTTCACAATAATTTCATTTCAGAGTTCAAAAAAATAGTTTTTGGCCCTAATACGTCAAGGTTATCACTCAAAGCCACCACCTTTCTCACGGGGAAAGAAGTTTTCGATACTACCAAGGATTTCAGTATTATCAGGTTATTTGGGTGTGAAGAAAAACCTTTCCTTCTCCCATTTTATGTATCAGACAAGCATTTTTTTGTGGAAGTTTACACGCAATACAGGATTTGGGCTCACTTTTTCAACGAGAAGAGAAAGAAGCAATTCATTGCTCTATCTTGTAAAATTGGAGAAATCGTGGTAAAACATGTATCCCATCTGAAAGAACTTGCAGGTCATTCTAAACAACTCAAATTTAAAGAAACTGAACTTGTTGAGGGTTTTGACCTGAATGATTTGTTTACTCCACATATGGCATCAATTGGCTATTCTTCTTACTTTACCAAAAATGAGCAGTTTAAAGAAGGAGGTGGAGATAATTTAGATCTCCTTAAGACTATGGGAAACCAATCTTTAAATGACATGGAAGAATTAAACAGTACCAATGAAGGATATCGACAGGATGGCAAAGAAGTAGCAGATAGAAATCTCAATTCACCAACTGTTTCCCATAAAAGTACCACGGTAAGAACAAAGCATAGGAGCAGTGGTATCGAGATGAGAAAAACATTGGTTGGAAGTTCATACGATGGCAATGATAAGGACCCACCCAAGAAAAATCTTGAAAAATCTCATACGGTATAACTTCTGCCAAGAGAAAAAGGAATACACAGACAGTAGGGTTAAGCGTACCTAAAACCTAAGAAAGCCCATGAACTATGGATGTAGATGAGATTATCAAAGAATCCAGTTGGTATGAGCAAAGATTGTTGAAAACATGAGAAATTGTTGAAGCCCTAGTCACCCAAGAACTAGATATTTTCAAAGAGGAATCTGTAACCTTGAACCACACGACCTACAATCGAGTGTCCAAAAAGTTGTTAATTGAAAAAGTTAATACAAAAAATTAAAATTCAGCAGAGAAATGGAAATCAACAATTGATTTCGACGGGGTTGCACCATAAAAAAATTTACAATTCCAGGATGCAACCAGAGAAGCCCTGAAACATTCTGTCAACGCTATGGAAAATGAAAATTTGAAATCACAACAAAGAATAAAATAATTAGAGGCAGCCTTAATTCCATGACCTTTGTTTCCATAACCTTTAAATACAATTCAACCAACTCTTACTTTAGAAGATATCTCGGAAAGCGATAACAAATTTAAAGGTTCATCAAGTTTATTGCAAGCAATAAGAAAATATTTTAGAGATGGGATCCAGAAAAGGATAGATTTGACTCAAGAAATTTGGGAACTTGTAGAGAATTCCACTAACTTTACAACAAGGATCACAAATTTCAAAGAATATCTTCAGTGGGAACTGGAGAATGATGAAGTTTTCTACAAGGACATTGTCGGTACATTCTCTACCAAAGTTTAAAGCTTGAGCAATATCCACAGAAGAGAGAAAAACCTTCCTTCAAATATCTGTATGAAACAAATCAATGCATGTTGGTTGAAAAGGATAAAGAACTTGAGGGAAACGATAAGTGAAGTAGATGCTTTGACAAATAAAAGAGGTGATTTATTCTTTAAGTTGGTTGATCTCATGACAGAACTTGATGGCTTGAACGTATTAATGGATACAATACTTTCATCAAAAGAACAATAGTTAGACCAACTTAATAAATTGAAAGTCACATGGATAAATGAGTTCATCGAAACAATAGAATTCTTCAAAGAAGAAGTCGAAATGTGGCTAGTCAGATACATCAACAAAAATTATGAAGTAGATAACACGTTGCACCAATCATGGATGAACTTGAGAGAGATGGAGAATGAATTGTTTGAGATAAATATGAGGCATGAGATCACAGTGGTCCCCATGAGGGAAAACATTAAAGATTGGTTAACAAAATCCTTAATCAAAATTACCGAGCCAGATCAACAAGAAAATTCATGCCACCTCAACAACAACAAGCATCTACAAAAGAGGCACCTCAAAGCAAGTAAATGGGTTCAAAAAAAGTTTCCATCCCAGTGAGTCAAGCAACTACTTTCTCCTCTCATTGTTATCATTCTTATACAATCATCTGTGACATTGCCTTACATTTCCCAGTAATCTATGAAGCTTGGGTTGATCGTTGATTGTTTTTCTTTTGTCTTCCATGTCTTCTGATTTTATGGTCGACGGGAGGCCCATCCCAATCCTCTTTGAAGGACACACAAAACTTCATTTTCAATGCATTTACCTTGTATTTCAAAGACATATTTATTATTGTTTAAGGTTCCCAGAGAACTATTTTGGGATATTACATTAGTGTAATCTCAAAGACTTTGGTTTCAAGCTTGAGATTCCAAATGTGTATCTACATAATCTTTTTTGTGCCTAATGAAATGATCATTTAAATTTCTCTACCATATGCGGTCCATATTTTCTTAGCTCCTTTCTTGGCTATTGTGTTCTGTTTTGATGGATGTTGTGATGGAAATTTCATTTTGTTTATCTTTATACTCTATTGGTTTACAAATTATGTAATATATTGTAAACAATTTCGTTTTATAAGATACATGGTCCTATCTCAAGTATTCTTTGCATGTGTATATTTATTTTAAATAAGCCTAGTCCTTTTCAGGCATTGTTTATATTTATGCATGCAATTTTAAAATAGAAGAGTAACACCTCTTAAAAAACACAGGGGGGTTTTATCCTTGTGAGGTTGACTTAAAGACCATAAAACAGTCTTTCAGGTCGATCAACGGGCCTTGTTGAACAAGCAGTTTGAAGAACTAAGTTTTAGGGAGTGCAAAAGTAGGAGGGACAATAGTTAGGCATGCAAAAGAAGATATATGTGCAAAAGCAAGAAGAAGAATAGTCGTGAGTATAAAAGCAGCATGGAGGCGCAAAGATACGGAAAACACTCATGAATGATTAGTTGTCATAAGTTGTAATAGGGTTTTAAGCCCTAAATTCTATGTATAAATATTTATTGGGTTGAGAAGAATGGGGTTCACGAAGAGAGTGAGAGAATCATTTGTTGATGCTGAGAGAATAGACTGATAATGAGAGAGAGTCTATGTCTGAAGGTTTAGGGAGGGTTTTCCAGAGAGAGGTTGGCACTGCAAATTGGCTAGGAAAGATGGGGAAGGATACCATGATGTATCTATTGTAAGCATGGTATGCAATATTGAGATGATTGCACAAAGAATAATAAAGAAGCCAATCGTTGTGGACATAGCCCAAGGATTGGGTGAACCACGTTAAAACTATGTGTTTGAATGTCTTTTTATGTTATTGATCGTGGATGTTCTATTTATGCATAACTAGATCTAGATATGTTTATTAGTTGATTGATGCACGGTAAAGATGAATGTTACATTGAATAGTTTATGTTGAAACATTCATCTTATTCATGATTATGCATGGAATATAGTCAACTCATTCATTTCGCAGATCAATAACTACCTTAAAACAGTAAGAAAACACATGCATTCAATCACATAATACAGGTTTTACCGTGGTTCACCCCCTCCTGGGCTACGTCCACAAAGATCTAGCTTCTCATCTCTTTTATTATGCCAGTTCCAAAACTATAGTGTCGCTCACTTTACAACTCTTTCCAGTTAGGTCAGGATCTATTGTGAAGCAGACTAGTTCACACCAAGCTCCCCAGCTTGCGATCTAACCCTCAAGATCTACCCTCCTTATCCCTCTCTAGCTCAACAGCTTACAAAATTAGGTCGTATAGCAACATATTACAACTAGCTATCAAAAACAAGACTCCTCCTCTAGACTCTCTATATATAGTCTAACTCTGGTCTCTCCTCTCTTCGCTAGCTCCTTCTATGAGACCTAGGTATCTATATTTATATGTTTCTGGCTCACCAGTAATTACAATGTATTGCAAAAACCCTAACCCTAATATCGTTAGGTCTTCCATGCATGCGCGCATGTTGCTCTTCTTTCCAGCTATCTTTTTCCTCTTGCATGCCTTCTTTCCCAAAACAACATTTCTTTCCACTTTGGCCTACTTCTAATAGGCCCCCAACATTGACATGTGGCTCGTCCCGAGCCGCCTAACCTTTGTGTGCTTCGTCGATCTCCCTGGTGATCGCTTGGAACTTCGCCATAAGTTTTGTTGCTTGCATTTGAGCCTGCGCGGTCTTCTCCTTGAGTGTGTCCACTGCCTGTACTGTAATCTCGTTGCTAATCAACTCTGCACACTGTGCCTGGGTCTGTGCCATATATGTCTTGGCTTCCTCTGCTTGCATAATGACCTCTGCGAATCGCTCCTGGAGCAGTTCCATTTGAGTCTGGCGCTCCTTTTTCTGTGTCTGTGTCGTGGTGAGTTTTGTCTGCAATTTCTTCATATCTTGTGCCCCTTTGACGCGCTATGTGATGGACATTGTCTTTTGTCTCTGCTTGAGGTCTTGGATAGTTTTTGATCCTCTTCCATCTTCGTCCATATTTGTGTTGCTTTGTCGAATAGATCAGTCGCTGCATGGACCTGTTGTTCTATCTCTTGTACCTATTTTTTTGCCTCTTGCTTCCTTCTCTCCCTTACTTCTGGTGGTGTGGTAGGTGTGAGATGCTCGCAGAGATTATCAATCTCCTATTGATATTGATCGATTGTCTCTGCAATCTGATCAATATTTTCTATCATTGTAAGTTCGACCATCTACGCGGTCTTTGAGATATTTTCGTAGCCTACTGTGACATTATGCTCCAACCCTTGCACACGTTCCCACTCCTCTTTGGTCTCAATCCTAGCCTGCTCGTATATCAATTCCAACTCATCCCATTTATCCTTTACCTGCTACACTTTAGCTTCGTCTATGCATGCACGAGACCATACTTCATGTGTGACGTTGACCTGTAGTTTATGTAGGGCCTTGGTCGATACCCACGGAAATACCAGTTGTAATTGCGCCAAATCCTCTAGGGGTGTCTGCCCCATGATCTCATCCATGTGCAGCATGCTAGGTGTAATGTGGAATGTTGCACTCGGCTATGGTATTGTCTGGAGTGTATCCCACTTGCTTGCTTCATGTTCTCCTCCTGTTTGTGATGTTAATGGTCCCACTTATATGTTGTTGCTAGCTTCCTACGGTTCCCCGATTTGCTTAAGGAGTTTCCACATGTCTGCTAGCTCTTCTTCCATTCTGTCCCTTTGGCATGCAGCATTATCAAAATCCTCAGATGTACGATCCTAGACCAATTGGGCAATCATTTATGCATCATCCTCCGTGATCGTGTATTCCAGAGGTGTTCTATGTGCCTTCATCTTCTTGCGTGCACCCCCAGTCTGAGTAGTTGGTCGCTTAGTCGAGCCTGGCTCTTGTGGATTGGGACTTGGTGTAGTCCCTTGCGCTACCTTGGCCTGTTTCTACTGTACTTGGAGTGGATTTGTATTATTATTCTTCCCCTTATAGGGTTTTTGCCTTAGATGTCCCTCCTCTCATCTTCTTTGGCTTGGGCTTGCCCGTCCTTGGTTTCTTGGGCACTGTGACTTCTTGGGGTCGTGTTTCTTTTCGCCCTATCTCCTCAGCATTTGTATGTTCCTGCCTTTCCTCTTCTTCCTCTTCATCTACCCCTGCAGGTATGTCTGGAGTGAGGACTGGAATCCTCCAGACGTCTTCCCAATCCTTGATAGTGTAAGGGACCTAAGCCCTCACGTAGTTAGAATAATATATTCTGATGTAATAAAGGTCAATATTAATAAGGCCTAGCAATAAGGAAGAATAAAATGAATGTAAGAAGACATAATAGAAGCTTTCGCTTCTAGAAGGGTCTTCCTCTAGATGGTTCTTTTGATCGACATATTTAGTATAAATAGGAGTCGAGGGTATGAGAATTATTGTCTTGGATATTATTTTAATAGAGCTCTGCTCTGCTGGAGATTGCCCCCTCGAAGAGGCAAGTGAACATTGCTCTCAGTAATCTAAGTGCTCTTTCTGGTGTTATTCTGGTATCATTTTGGTATTATTGTGGTGTTGTTCTGGTTATATTGTTGCTCATCTTCCATTTCTAGCATTTTATTTCTGTTCTGCATACTTTTAATATCTGGAATATTACAAGTGGTATCAAAGCACTTTCCTCAGCAGAAAATTGTGGGTTAATTTTTTTCAGGGTACAAACGTATTCCGATGTCTTTAAGCTACATAGATCTATCGTTACGTGCATAAACCCGTGGTTAGGGATTCATACATGCAGGAAATATGAGTGGTACTTAAGCGCACATCTATTGGCCACCCTTGTAACACCTGTTGGTACCCCTTCGAGTGGTAGCACATCAGACAACACTAGTATATGGATCAGCCTAGATTTCCTGAAGCCCTCTTTAGATAAATTGATCGATCACCTAACTGCTATAGTGCCATCGAGAACAACACTCGAGAAGATACTCTCTAGTACATGGGTAGTTGAGTAGTACAGCTAAGGGCATGGTCTAGCCTCCTTAGTTGGTGTGTTGAGATATTGGGTCGAGTACTACTGTTGGACCCCACACGTATATCAGAGAGCTATAGCACGGGGCAAACCCTTGTCTGTAGAACCCTTGAATACCTAAACCTTGGGGACGAAGAAAAAAAAAATAGACAAAGATCTATTGTCACACAACTGTGTCTCCTGCATTCGAGTTTCCAAATCACTACACATTTCTTCCTGATTAAGCATTTAGGCATTTCATCACTGCAGTATTCTTCAGACTGGAGTATAACTTCGCAGGTGTAAAAAAAAAAAGTTTGGATTTTGTTGCAACATTATTTGAGACCTATTCCATTGGATTTATCTCTTCGCCCTTATCACATTCATACCTATCATTTTTCAGCAAAAAAAAATTTGACCCCACCCACCCCTTTTCGGTTCCCTCGTCATCATGGCCCATACCCGTAGCCAAGACTTGGAAGCTCGCTTCAATACCTTGCAATCTAATTTCACATAGAACCAACAAGAAGTGATACAGCTCAATGCCAATATTGTCACCATCGATAAAAACATGCATTCCTCCATCGTCGCATCAATTGAGGAACTCAAAGAAGACCTCAAAAAAGACATTACTACCCAACTTGAATATGTCGCTTCGATGATCTGCACCAAGCTGCATATCCCTGCATATCCCCCTTTATCTGACCCACCTTTGCATACCGAAGTTGAAACTTCCTCTCATTCCCATAATTTTCAGCCCCGTCACTTTCAGTGTGACCTATGCCATCCGCGTGTGGATGTGACCAAATTTGATGGCTCGGATCCCACTGGTTGGGTAACTCAAATGGAACATTATTTCTCTTTGTACGACATTACATATGACTTGGCCAAACTTTGGTATGGTGTTCTCCATCTAGATCAAGAACGTTGGAAATGGTGGCAATGGAGAAAAATTGCTCGTCAAGGGTATGTTGCTTGGACACACTTTGTGGCAGAGATTTATGAATGCTTTGACACGGACACCAACCATTTAGGCTGTTTGACAAAGTTGAAACAATCTGGCACAGTGGAAGACTTTATAGACGCTTTTGAGTGACTGGATTTTCGTACAGAGGGCATGTCTGATTATTTTTTCCGAGAATGTTTTATCAGTGGCCTCAAGGATGAGATTAGTTCCCATGTCCTCATGGCTCGACCTCGGAGTTGGGTGGAGGCTATTAAAAGAGATAAGGAAGCACAACATGTTGTCTCTTCTCAAAACCGAAAACCCTCCTTTATTCCTTGCACTAAACCAGTAAATCCCACTCTTCCTTCTACTCCACTAAAGATCCAGAAATTGACCAGGGCCGAAATAGTTGAACGCCAACTCCAAGGCCTTTGTTATAATTGTGATGACAAATATTTTCCGGGACACACAAAATCTTTTTATGGCTATCTCAGAGGAGGTTTCGGAAGAGGATGTTGAATCTCCCCTTGTGTCTGTGTCACCTGAACCCACTGACATTTCCCCTCCCTCAAACTCTCCCGAAGTAGAACCGGTCATTTCCCTAAATTCTTTCACGAGCTTCTCTGCTCCCCAAACCCTGAAACTAATTGTCTACATCAAGCATAGGAAGGTCATCATTCTTGTTGATAGTGGAAGCACCCATAATTTTATTCATCATCGCATTGCCCAAAAAACTAATTGATATATCTGTGCAGTCAATAATTTCCAAATCATGATTTTCAATGGTGGGTCCATGAAATGTGGAGGGCATTGTGAAAATGTGTGTCTCCAAATTGGTGAATACCACCTGAAATCTCATATGTTTGCTATCAACATGGGTGGTTGTGACATTGTGTTGGGTGCAAACTAGCTAAGGACTTTGGGC
>JZKD02S1593902.1:0-10108 GCA_000966675.3 Picea glauca
GGTGTTGTTGATGGAAAAAATCATGAAGAAGAGTCCCCTCACTGCTATCCTCGAGCAACTTGTATTAAAAGCATGAAAATAGTATCGGTCAATTTTTTTATGGATCAAAACTTGGTTCCCTTGAACATACAAGAAATGCCATTTAGTTATTAACTTAGTTAATTACTATTATTTAATTGAAACATGCATCTTTCAAATTATTTTAACCTGACCATCATATTTTTTTGGTAGGAAACAACATTTTTTTACAGGTCCTTGCATGACAAGGCCTTAGAGATTTTTGGGCCCACCATTCACACATGGTGGAATGCCCAGAAAAAATAATTGAAAGACAAACTTATGAATGATTTGGTCGGCATGTTTGGTGATTTGTTCAACAAACATGATATCACCGATAAGGTGGGTACATATTTGAAATATGTCAGAGATCAATATAGGAGTAAATTGAAAAAAAACCTAAGTATAATTGTCTTATCACCATTCCCAAGAGGGAATGGAAGAATATATAGGACGATGCAAAGGAGATTTTTTTGATAAAATAAAGAAAGACACCACCTGGACCTAGAAGGTAAATGCTATTTTGAATTGAATATGTCGAAATTTCTTTATTTGATCTCTAGAAAAAATTGCATTGTATAAGTACATATTTGAAATTTTTTTGTAGGATCCCAGAAATGTCGAAAGCCACGAAGGCAAGAATGGAAAAACATGGGAAACAAAAACTTAGCCAAGGTGGTTACATGATATTTAAATCTCAAATTGTAAGTACCGAATGATTTTACCATATTATTCATATCATCATGCAATTTTTTTTAGTTGCATCCAATAAGAAAAATCCATTGTATTATGCAATGCAGGGAGATACGTTCAATAGTGAAGCCACCAAAGAAGACATGAATATTGACTTCAAGTTCAACTTTCAAGTAGTGGTTGAATGTCGAAAAAGCATGGGGGAAACAAAATCTACTGACCATTCGAATGAGATGGTAAGTAAAATGACAAGACTATAATTTTTTATTACTTGTAACATATATAGATGATTGATTTATCACATCAATTAATGTTCCTATTTGTTTTAAGCATGCAAGCAATCCCAGTTCATTCGGAAACACTACTATACAAGAACTCCATGATTCTATTGGTGTGTAAACCCATCATGGTATGTGTATTTAAAATCAATTGTATATATTGATGATTAACAATATTTAGTTGCAAATGCTGTACTTATAAAGTTTTTTGTTTCGATGACATAGCATGTATATGAGGCCGGTAATCTTGGAGAAGAGGAACCGACGAAAACCCAACCAATGGTTTCGAATAATCCTCAAGGTAAAAAACACAGTCATGATATTTGTATTAATGAAATACTGCTATGAATAATAATAACTAACCATGTCCTTTTAACACTTTTCCTTGTTGTAGTGGATGTCGATGTACCGCAACAACAACCACTAGTACGTCTTACTACTAGAAGTAGTACAATGGTAGAGATGACAGATATTCATGCAAAATTGAAAAAAGAGAGTCAAGCAGCTGAAGGGGTTGATGACAATGATACTGATGATTTACTGAATTTTATTTTTTGGAAAAGAAGAAACAAAAGAGGAAATGATTGTAATTTGTTTTAGGACAAAATTTATTAATATAAATTATTAGTTGTACGTTGTTTGTTTAAATTAATATGCATGATTTGGTATGGGGAATTGATAATGATGCGAGGGGGGGAGGGGAAAGAGGATATTCCACCTTCATGTGTTTGGCCCTGTTTAGTAAATAATAATTTATTCTTGAAACCAAGAGGAGCTCATTAAGGTATTCTTATTATCCATTTAATGATATTGTTTTTAGAGATTATTGAATGTAATTTTAAGTGGCATTTTATATTCTCCCTTAACACTGATGTTTCCCAATGTTCAATGTGCACAAATACCTATTTCGAGTACTTGGTGATGTAGAATGCTTGCTTGACTTAGCGATTGATTCAATGAACATTGACAACAATATTGATTAATCAGATGGAAGGAAAAAAGTGAGTTCCAATTTTAAAGTTTCTTGTACTAAGTTTGATTAATTTCTTAGTTTAGCCTAGGTTAATGATTATTTTCTTTTACAGTTAATGATGTATATTTTTTATAGATATCTAGGCAAACATTTTTTATGATAAGTTATACAAAATTTGAATTAGTGATTAATTGGTTTAGATGAAAAATAAAGGCTGAAATATATTCAGTGATGAAATCTACAATAATAGACTACAACTACTCATGCTTGGAACATCGATGGTTGACTACAAGCACTAGTGAAACTAAATGCAGAGGACAAATTCACCATCTAGCCATAGGAATTCCTACTCAAATGCTAACCTCAAGTTGGGATGATGATGTGAGAAGGGAGAAATTGCTTCAAAATGGATCTATCTCACATTTACCAACAATGTATGAATCTCATGAGCATAGTTGTAGTAAACTAACCAACTAAAGCCATTGATTCCTATCTAGCATCCTTGCTAGAAAAATCAGAAGGAGGAGTTAATGCCATCAGGTTTGAAGAAACCTAAACCATTGTAGCCACATACATTTTCCTGACCTCCTCTCTATATCAAGGAAATAGACGAAATTTGTACTTAGAAAATCTTGTCAACCTACTTGTTGAGAAGGAAAAGAGTTATAACAACACAATACTTCAACAATAATTGTGGTACTGTTACAAATATTGAATACCTTGTCAATTCACTTTATAGAACAAGGTGTCCTTTTTATCCTCCCTACTAGAGCAAGTGAGATTTTTGATGGCACAACAATGGCAACCTTGTTTTGTCAATATTTCATTGATATTCCTCTTGGGAGTGGGTAAATTGACTTGTATATGAAACACAAATGTTGGATATGACTCCCTTCATAATGCTAGAGACATGTAGAGAGTATGAATAAAAGGGTTCACTCATATTTGTAGAAAAATGTAGAGCTTCTCTCTTCATCTCCAATATTTCTAGTGCTTTAATATCTAGGTGATTTATAGAAGGTCTCTTGATTAGTTCTTGGGTAAACATTGACATTGATAAGTCATATTGATGGCCAAGTAGACTTCAACCAAATTTAGTGACTCTTTTTTTATGTCTGGAGGAATCAGTAACTAGTTGGGCACGTGCTCACATTACACGTGGCTGTGTTATCCAACATCTACCACTATAACCTCCAGGTGTTCCCATGATGCCCCTTACGCGACACACAAGGTAAGTCGAGGGGATTTGAACTCGAAACCTCATGGATTTTCATTTTCACGGCTCTTGCCAATTGAGTTGCCCCCTCGGGGGCTCCAAATTTAGTGACTTTAATACCCATGCCAAATTTTAATAAAGTTGGTGACTCCTAAACCCATTTTGACTTTGACTCTGCTTGGTGTCTTCAATGCCCATGTTGACTTTGACTCATCTTAGTGACTCAAAAACATTACTCAACCTCAACAAGGTGATTGGACAAAGAGATTCTTTGTGTAATGTACCGACACATTCATTTGGTGGGCTCTAAATTTTTTTCCATGTTTCTTTCTTTTCACTCTAATATCACTATGTAATGACCCAAATGTGATTACTTAACGGGGTTTTAAACATTTTATTTTGTACTTATATACCAATTTATTTCCAATCTGGAAAGACATTTCAAATTGATGCCATCCTACAAGAATCCTACATGCCTCTAGGATGTATTATGAGAGATATGGGTATTGCAGTCCTTATTGGTGACCTGGAAATTGGTTGTCTTACAGGTCTAACATCCTTCCTAAATGAGATTTGTAAGAATCCAAAACACCCTAGCTTCAATAATTATTTGTTTGAGTGAGTTGTTTCCTTAACAAGAAGATCATATAAAAGAGAACTAGGATTGATTCCAATTTTTTAGGAATTTTTTTGTCTTCTCTTAAAAACCATTTTGGTTCATGATGTCACTAAATTTGTACCATATTCTCTTCAATTGTTGGCTCATCTTATTGATATAAATCGGTCTCCTCTTCCTACAACCTACATGTATATGTTTTTTCATTTGTACTTTTATACCAATTTATTTTAGTCTAGCAAGACATTTCAAATAGATGACATCCTATAGGCATCATATAGGCCTATAGGATGTATTATGAGAGTTGTGGGTCTAACATCCATCCTAAATGAGGTATGTAAGAATTCAGAAAACCCTATAAGTTTCAATCATTATTTATTTGATTTAGTTGGTGCCTTAATGATAATATTCTATGAAAGAGAGCCAGGATTGATTCCAATTTTTGTGGAAAAAATGTTTCATGTCTTACAAACCATTTTGGTTCATGATTTCACTAAATTTGTACCATAACTTATTCATTTGTTGGCTCAGCTTATTGAGATAAATAACCCTTCTCTTATTACAAACTACATGTATATTTTCATCTTTTCTCTCCCTTGAGTCCTAGCAAAATAAAGCTAATGTCCCAACCCTTGTATCGTTATTGCAAACCTATTTACAACAGTTCCCTCGAAAAATAACTCAGTAGGGGCCTTTAAGTCAAGTGTTGGGAATATTTAACAAGAATATAATATTATTTTCTAGTATTTGAGTGATGTGCATCCTTATATTAAGGTTTTGGACTTGGAAAGATGTGTAATCCTATAATAATGGCATTTTCCTCTTTAACAAAGTGGGAAATTTGTTCTCACATACTCTAATTTTTGGGTTTTTTCATGGTTCTATCTTTTCTTTATATCACCAATAACAAGATTTTCCTTACCTCTATCTCTAATGTATTTGGTATTAGATCAGTAATGTCTTGTCTTAATCCTTTGCACTTATATGTTAAGGTTATTTGGAGATTGCCAATGCTCTCATTGAAGTCCTCAAACTACAACCTAGGGTTTTCACCTCCACCTTCCATCTAGACACCATAATATCATTACCTAAGTATGAAGGCTAAATGCATAAATATTCTTTGGATTCATAGATACATAACCTCACTGTCTACTTCCAAACCTACCCAAATATGGATTCATAGGTGGTTGTAGTTTCATCAATATCATTGGAAAATTGTACAGTAGTTTATTTAAGTATGCACCAAGCTCTACCTCTTACTTTGGATTAGATATCGAAAATAGGTACTTGTTCTTAAGTACTTCAATTCTAATATACTTCTTATTTTTACCTCACACTAGTTTATAGTTTATCAACAACAACTATCACACAACATGCACATCAACCTGACACCTCCTAACCTTTTACATGCACATATGGAACACATCAACTTCTCATCCCAGTGATGGGTGCATCATGAACATTTGTAGTAACCATATTCTTCACCACAACAACACTTCTAATATAGGGATTCCCATTCCTACAACATTGACATATCGAGGAAACAGACCATGGGAATCTACATTCACAACACAAAAACACATTCCTTATAGTCTCTTTCCTCCCATTTTCAATTTTCATAAACTAGGAGGCACAAGCTCTACATCAATAATTTCATTGTACAGATCATGTCGGAGAGAGTGCAAATATCCATATCCAGTAGAGAGAGATGATAAACAACTCTGGATTGGTACTGGGAGTACCTCCTCTGGGTTTTCTACCTAGCTCATCATCATCCCAAACACTTCAACTCGTCACTAAACCAAATACAAAAGGAATAATCATCCATATGTTGTTAATTATCCTAAAATACATAATTTGACAACATGCCTTTCTACAATTGCAGTTGTTTCTATCAGTAAAATTTATATCAACAAATTTTATGTTACTTTTTATGTTTGTACACTTAGTATTTTTCTTTTCAAATATGGATTATGTACTTAAATACATAAACTCTAGATCTCCCTGGGTTTATTTTCAGGTAGGCTTCAACTTTGTCACTTACAGGATCCTAAGACAGAGGTGCATCTTGGTCTAGAGATTAAATTTTCTCAACTAGAAAGTTGTCACATCACTACTTATTGTTCCATATGGAAACATTTGGAGCCATATTGTCAATACATGCAAATCAACACAATTGTTGACCCGTATGGATCACCACTCATATAAAGGGTGGAAGGCATACATGTCTATATGTTACGAATTGTATCATGATCCATATTTTATTGTTTTACACATGCTTGCTGAAATTGATGGTCTAAATGAGACTACCCAGGTATATCAAATTTTGAGTTTGACTTAGCACTTTTGTAGTTTATGCACTTAACCTTTATATAAATGAAGATCTGTTATTTTTTTCTATATTTTCTTTGTGTACAAGTGATCCATACTTATCTTCCTTTAAATATGGAAATCACACATGGAATATATGATACAATGTCCATTTCAAATACATTTGAAACACTACAAATAATTCTCATGGTCTAAGGAATGGTCTAGGGACAAACATGATGATATAAGGCTAGACACATTTCCATAAGAACTCATGGGCCATGTGTGATGCCTTATACCACCACACATGCCCTAGATAGGGAACCTTTAGCCTATGATTGATATGTGGCCACCATTTCAAGGACTATTGTACCAAGGATGGTTTTCTAGGTTCATTTCATGTTCTATGCATTAGATATGGGGTATTGGGCTATAAAAGTTTCCTTTATATCTCATGGACCATGTGCAGGTCCTAGACCAATAAATAAATGGGGTATGCTTATCATTTTGAGGTTTTCACTTTAACAAATTACCAAGGCCAAAAGACCTAATCTTGGGCCACAACATTATCCTTTATGTCTCATTCGCCATGTATAAGTTCCTAGACCACAACAACATTGAGATATGGTTTCCATTTTGATTTTTTCACTAAAACATTTTACCAAGGACAAAAGACACAGTTTTAGGGCATAACATTTTCATTTATGTCTCATGGGCCATGTGCAAGTTCCCATGCCATTGCATAGGTCCCATTAGAAAATATGTTTACTGTAAGAGAGATATGGTGTCTATTTAAACATTTGTAACATCTATGATGATTGTCTTTGTCTCGACCATGTTATAGAGTGTAAAAATTGGGTATATGTCCATACTAATTTCCTTTGGGTCTCATGGATCATGCATGGTGACCTAGAATCACATAAAAGTAGTGTGAAGGATCATTTTTGGATATCCTAAAGTTTAGAATTCAAGAGAGAGTCTAGTATTAGAAAGTATTGTAAGTCTAAGTCTAGTTAAGTTGTTTGGAATATGTTATGAAGTCGCTTAAACGTATGCTTCTAAAACCTCTAAGTGATAAATTGATATGTATTGTAATATCTCGGTTCTATTTGAGGTCTGAGCCTTTTTGTGTGTTTCTAGATCAACTTTGTTGAATGTTGCAACTATTATGCCTGGTTCTAGAGGATCTTGTATTGGCTATGTAAGTTTGGTCCTCCATTTTGTAGTTATGGATGAAGGGAAATTGTGGTATAAGCATCATTAAGTTGTATATATAGTTTATGCAAATACTCTCTAATAATTGTATCTGTAATAAAATATACAGTTGTTTGATATATATATATATATATATATATAAGTCTTTTTTTTGAATTGTATGAGAATTTATTGTTGAGGTGAGACGATCACTGGAGAAATTGGTATCACATCCACTTACATATCAACTATTGCTTGGAGAAGTTATAGTAAATATTTATATTTGTAGAAATCAATTACACTTTAGGGAATTGATGATTGATCTGACCATGGGAAGGTGCAAGAAGACCTAGTAAGTCAAATCTTTGCATCCCTTATTGGTCTAAAGGTTCTTTTGATATGTACAATTATTTATAGCATAAATTTGCATAAATGGATTCTGAATCTAGTGCATCCCAAAATTATTTATTTGGTTTTAATAATTATCTTTCAAATAGATGGCATCCTATAGGACCATAGGATGCCTATAGGATGACATATCTACCCACAAGGGCCTGTAGGATTCCATCTATGCCACAGGCCCATATGGGAAGAGATGGCATCCTAAAGGCTTGTAGGATGGTACAATCTATAAGATTGGGTAAATATAAATTTCATGAGTAATGTATGCTATATTTTATGATTTTTCAAGGAAAATCTGAAGCATTCCCAGTTTGACTCTAAATACAATTGAAGAAGGGATTAATTTCTTTGTTGGTGCTTCACGATTTGGTATATATACAACACTTATTTTTTGGGTTTAATGCTGCCTCCTTTAGTGCCTAAATCTGTAAGACCCTAGATCTTGAACAATGGAACTCGACAAACTTCAATAATCTTTACAATAAATAATTTTTGTTACAGTTAATTTATTGTAGAGGTACAATAAAGCAATTTTGTTTTAATTTTGTTATATTTTCTGACCTTCTTCCCTCAACAATTACTTTCTTTATGAAATCTTCCCGTGAATGGTTTGGAATATTTAGAATTTCTAAATGTTCGAGCAGGCTCACAGAAGCTAGTGGCTTGTCTCCCAAATTCATTCTTCCTACAAACAAATTCTCTGCATTTAAAACACCTCAAATTTATTAAAAGGGTGGTTATGCCAAAGAAAAAATAGCCCAGAAGTACGAATTTTCAAAATGGCCTACATCCTGGTGCAAAATTGCAGCATTACATATATCCCGATTTCTCATAAAGATTCACTTAAAAAACTTAAGGCTACTGCATGTTTTCCATGGATATACTTTTACAAAATAAAATAACAGAAATAAATTTTGATTCTACATAAAACCATGCTTAATGGAGTTTAAGGTTTGTGTCCACCTTGCCTAAAATCGCTTCTCGTTCTTCACGTGCAGGTTGGAGCATATGAGTTTGAATCACTTCGCAGGACATGGTTGACCCTTCTAATGGTAAATGTTGTGGTTGAGCATGATCTTTAGGAGGATTATTCTAAAAGTGACAATGAAGAGACCAAATCTAGGATGAATGGCAATTAATGTCTCAAAGAACCAGTGCCAATTCCTCATTTTTATTGATCTCCCAATCCTACAGTGGTTGGGATAGTTTATCATTTGAGTGTCATAGAGACTCAATATCTGATTTTTGTGTATTTATTTTCCCCTACATCTTCTCCACTTTGAAATCCTTTCAATTATAGGGTGAATTTCTTCTCCTCCACATATTGAGGACACATTATTTGCAAAAATAACAATACCATAGACCAAAGAACCAAGATAGGTCGGGGAAATTGTTGCATTGTTTATATAACCAGGGTTCTCATAATCTAGATAATACCCCGTCACTTCTCGAATTTAATTCATGTGAGCTGAATGTCATTTCCCTGATGTGCAAGGACATCTCCAAATGATGAATTGTTGAGGAAAGACACATCTTCGATGTCAAATCCAGTAGATGAAATGCAGTACCCGATCGATCAACAATTATCACAAGGCTAAGGGGGGTGAATAATTCTATAGGGGCCTTGATGGAGTGATATTTCCCACATGTACACAACTCACATGAGACATATTTACTAGACAACAAGGTGGAGGAGAAGTTCAATGTGTTGTGAAGATCAAGTTGCCTTGTGTCTCATGGACTAGGTGATGACTATGTTCTTTGTGAATCAGAATGACATATGTTGCTTCCGGTATGTAGGATGAGAAGGTCATGTCATATCCATGCTCTTTTAACACATCATCAATTCCCTTTAGCTCATTGATTGTCTTGATTAAGAAGAAGTTTTTCCTAAGGAACATGAATTTTCAAGGAAACTAATGTTGGGTATTATGTGTCTCATTAATTCTAAGGACACATTGCTCAAATTTCTTGGCTTCCTTATCTAAGAAATAAGAACAATTAAATATTATAAAACATCCTTATGCTTATTTTATCTTTACCCCTTTTCCTATATTTTCTTGCTTATATATACTATTTATACCATTCAATTAAAAAGTCCTTATAACCTAAAATCCTTTCCCATTGGCCTTTACATTATACTTATTAGCCACAACTTAGCATAAGATTTCATCCTACCTAAGTGGCATGACAATACTATTATATCACTCTCTATTATGATAATCCATCATCCAACATCTACCAATCATAAATTCTCTCGTATGCCCATGTTTGACCTCATGATAACACTTAAAAAAAATAACAAATCTTCTCCCACTAAATTTTCCATATGGAAACATAATTTCCATCTTGCCATTCGAAATAAGGCT
>JZKD02S1593903.1:0-10108 GCA_000966675.3 Picea glauca
AGAAACAAAACTTTTGACCAAATACCATAAAACCCAAAAACCCATAACTTGCCAACACTAAAATAAACAAAGTTTCAAAATAGTTGGAAATGTAAGTCGTGAAACATCCACAAAGATTATTAATCCCAATAAAAGAAATCACCACTACCCCAAATGATAGTCTTTGCTTGATAAATCCCACTGAAAGCCTACCCGAAATGATAGTCTTTGTTTGATAAATCTCACTAACTTAACCATTCAACATCAAAAAACATGTAGCTAGTTGACCATAATTAGGCTTAGCATGTATTTCAATCATAATACTTAATGCAAGGCTAATCATCAACGATTATTTTCAAGTGGATAAAATTGTCACTAAATTATCACTACAATAACTATATATATATATATATATATATATAGCTAACCAACTATAACCAATTTTACAAACACTCACACCATGTTCAACCGCAAATGCACCACACATTATTTGAGACACCTAAAATCACTACTCTAACAATATCTTTGTAATTATAACTCAAAAAACAAGGACAAAAATAACAACATCTTGCAATTTTATTCACATACCATCTCTTTGCTTTAAAAAAAAACAATTAAAAGACAAACAATGCTACCATGCACTTGTAAATAAACAAATCAAAATGAAATCCAAAAAGAAACAACAACATCTTGGAATTTTATTCACATACCGTCTCATTGCTTTTAAAAAAAAATTAAAAGACAAACAATGCAGCCATGCACTTGAAAATAAACACATGAAAATGAAAACCAAAAGGAAAAAAAATAATGTTGCAATAGAAAATAAACATAAACTACTAAACCAATAACAATCCTACACATAACAGAGCATTATCCAAAATAGCACAAAAACCCATAGCCCATCCATGCCCATACGACAGCAACAGTGCCTCATTTTCTACAAGGTTGGAGCAAGATTCAGGAACTCTAAAGGCAACAAGTCAATATACATTTTTAACACTAGCTCACGTAATTCTAGGTTTTGGGGCATGTGGTCGTGATAATTATTAGGCGAAGAAGGACGTGTGATAGCAATACACGTTGTTACATTATTTAATCTTTTAAATTATTTTTTCAAAAACCACCTGAATGTTACACGATTGGTTCTTAGGCGAGTGCGTATTTGTGAGAGTTATTAGGCTAGTAGATGTAGACTTCGTTATATTAACTAGCACAAATGTAAAGTATGTAAAGTGGTTGGTGTTGCGGCTGGTGAACGTTGAAAGTTAGTCGGTGAATTGAAATGCACGGACAGCTAAAACACACATAGAGTTGAGGAAATCCAAAAGTTAATCTTAAATGTGGTAATTCCAAAGGTTAATCAGTTAAACGTGGCAATCATGTGGTGGTACAGTAATTTCTTAATATGATTAGGTAAATGTTAAAAAGTAAACATTTTAATTGATGCATTCAAAAATACAAGGAAGTTATGAAGAGTAAATCACATTCATTGATTTGGGAGGACGACTAAGAATATGCCAGCGATTTCAATTGTTAGCCATCAGATTAGAATTTTAGATTAAAAGGTGATTAATTGTGCCCATCTCCAATAGGTATATGCCAGATGTGATTACTATTCTTCTATGATAGGCTATCTATTATTTGGTATAGTCATGGAAAATAAATTTTTAATTAAAATATTAATAGTTTTTGATAAATTGTTGCTCTAGTTTTTAAAGGCATGAAAATAAGAAGAAAAAAAATTGGAATTCAAAATAATAATATAATAACAATTGAGTTTGTTTCCTCGACTTGAAACAATTTTAAGAATAGTAAAATAACAAAGTGGAACTACTGTGAAAATATGAGGCTTTAATCAAGAAGGAATCTCATATTTTAACAGGGGATAAAGAGGAAAACAAGATTTCTAATGAAATGTTAAATATAATAAATCAAATGATCTATAGGTCTTAAAATTACTAATAGCAATTTAAGAGGAAAAGTTGTAAATAATTTGATAACCAAATCAATTCAAACTACAAAGATGTATGAAACAAACTTATAGTTGATCATTCATTAGAAGAACATTGAAAGAGAAACATAAAAATTGTAAACTGGGTTAAAGAACACATAGCTTCAAGTTGACAGAATTCAGAATCTCGTCTGCATTATTTATATCACAATGGATGAAAAACTTTTTTAATACAATCAGATCTATCCAAAACCAAAAGCCCTTTCTTAGTCTTGTCAAAACATATTTATACATGATCATCAAATATTTTTTCCCATTGGTGTTTAACCAACTTCCTAAGACTACAATTACATGGATGAACAATGTCAAACCGTTTACATTTCTTTTCTAACTGCTTTATTATTCTAATGATGAAAATATTCAAAAGAGTATCTCATGTCTCTGTTGATGAACTTGCTCCTTCTACTTTAAGACAACAAACACATTTTCCCAGGAACTGTACTAAAACTTTGGGAGCTTCTGGAATATCCTTTGCTTCAAATAAGAAAAACTTTCTCTGTAGTTCTGGTAGACGATCTTCAATTATTTTTCTTGTCAACTTAATAGTTTGCAACTTTAAGATTCACATCACTATCCATTTGTCGATTTCGATGACATTGATTACCTTTATTGTTTGGATCTCAACCTACATTTCCTCCAGCTCTTCTTTAAATCTGAACTGATGCTTGACAATATTAATTTCCCCTAACAACCCGGGACAGTCGTTTTTTCCAATGTTCAAAGAAGCTCTTTCTAAAAGATAAAAAATTCCTTGAAAACCAGCATTTACCTCTCTGGTTACTCTTTTGTTTTCTGCAAGGTCTACCTCCCACACCTTAAGTATCACATCACCTTTGATATGTTCTGAAACAGATAGTTTTTGAGCCTATCTGAGATCCTATTTTGTTGACATAGACAATGCTTTTTGGAAAGTTGTTCTGGATGCCTTCACTTCTCTTTATTTCTGGAGAATATTCTCCAAGAATTTATTTGTTTCCTGAAAGTAATTCTGAACGACTTCCTGGAAAATTTCAAGCTCTACCACTTGATTTGAAATGAAACTAATCTTATCTTGTAATTGTTTATTTGTTTCTTATTTCTTTAGGACTTGTGCCTAAGCGACCTGTATTTTATGATTTGCTTCCTCTAAGCTTGCTTTCACTTTCTGAATCTCTTGAAAATCATTTAATCTATCTTTTTCTAGACCCTTTTTTATTGCCCAACTAATATTTCTTTCAGTCTCTTTCAGACCCTGTAGCTGAGCTATCATTTGGTCTTTCTGTTCCAACATAGTTGTTAAACTTCCCACAGAGTACATATTCATCGACGCTAAAGCTCCCATCGTGCCTGCTATCTCTGTAGCGAATTCTCCCTCTTTAATTTTTTGTCCATCTATAATGACCCTATGTTTATTAACCATCATATCTCCTCTTGGATGAATTTCTTGTTTAAGGATATACTTTCTCTTTTTACTGAAGAAATAATCGGATGAAGGAATATCATCTCTAGAAATAGGCTCAAGATCACTAACATATAGATCTCCCTCATGGGGGTTTCCATAAGTAGACTGCAATGGAGTCAAGGAAGTGATGGGACTTCCAAGTTCTGTCGATGATGTTCCTCCTACCTTTTTCGGAAAACTCTTAGGTATTTCTGAAGGTGTTTCCAACTCCTTTCCTTTCTCTACCTCTGATTCTTCTATCTGAGGAACTCCTGTTTCCTGTGAAGGCATTTCACCCTCCTTCATTTTTCCTTTTGTATTTACTTTATCCTGTATATTTGTTTCAAAGCCTCGGGGAGGCTCTTCCTATTTTGAAGGAGGGTTCGTAGATTCACCCTACAAACGCTTTGGTAAACAACTTCATCTGTCACTCTGAAATGACATGAAACCAACCTGTGAGTCACGTGACATGGCATGTACCCTGTTCAATACTTCTTCATAGGTTTTGACCTCCTTGAAAATATCATCATAAACATAAGTTTCATGCTCATAAGCTTTCAAATTACAGTGCATCAAATGTCTGCTTACTAATTGATAAGGGTCATGCTTTCTGTGCTCAATATCTACCAGTTTTATTTCGTCTAATGCTTCAACCTCTACTTTAGAGTGGCCAAGGTTTAGCAATGAAAATTTCCCAACATACACAGGGAAGACTGGCCAAGATTTCTTCTGAGCTACCTTTAGCTCTATCCCAATACCACCTTTCACTATTTGATGTGCTACCTCCCTCAATACCAATCTGTTCGGGAGGAATTTCGAAAGTGCATGAAGGGGAATTCAACACCCATAAACCCTAACATAAGAAAAGTTCTCATCAATAAACCAGTCGGCTATCGCTTTGAGATTTCCTGAGACTGACTCGGAAATGCGAGGGCGTTCACAACCATAAAACATGTTATGCATTGGAATTATTATGAAATGACAAATTTCGTAAAATGCATACTTAGAATTTTCTTTTCAAAGTGTAGAATGATATTCATGAATGAGATTGAGGCAAGTTATGTTCCAACTCCAATTCATCAAGGGAAAAGGAGTCATGAACCAAACTACATCCATAATGTATGCTGACATATAAAAGGCCACTTGTTGACCTTTATATTTTGTAACTTTGTAGTTTGAAACTTCTTGAGCTAGGTTATCAGATAGAATTTTACTCGAGTTGAAAGTGAATCCTTCTGAATCTTCTTCTAAAAAGGGCACCCAATCTGCATGAAAATGGAAAGGATCCTTTCTCTCGAACATTCTACACAACATAATAGCTACATATACCATGTATTCATTCAAAGATGCCATGGCATAAACCCCATGGGTATCAGCCCTAAAATTTGATGGACATCTCGACCAATCTCTAATTAAATCAGGATAAGTTTGGTCTACCTCAGTACACTCTTTTCTTTGAAATTTAGCTAAAAGCTTGGCATTAAAAGTGTACTTATTATTCGGTGAGAGCTTATGCATTACTCGTATATGTCCTGGCCTGAATGAGCCGACAATGACCCCTTGATTATTTAAGATGCTCCTTGTCGAAATATCAACCTTTTCCAGTGCCCAACTAATGATATCATTATATGCCAAAAGCCGAGGGAGCTCTGCGATCTTATGAAGTTCTGATTCTGCTATATCCCGAAAGTGATTATCAAAATCAGTATGATAATTCTTGAATTCGAATTCTAGGAGTTCAGAGTTTTGTGTCCAAGATTAAATGGAATCAATAGCGTGTGGCGTAGTATCAGATATGATATCTGCTTCTTGTGTATATTCACTCTTCTTCGGTGCTTTTTTTGGTGCCATGAATTTAAGTTAGATGGAAAACCTATCACAGAAAAGGAGTGTATGACCTCAACTAAATGCTTCCTGCGCTTGATAGAATGAGATAGAAAATGTTTCGAAACATAGACCTTCAAACTCTCTTTTAATTCATCTAACAATGACGGGACTGACGCAACTGACAAGAATTCAAGATATTTAATGTTGTAGATATTTACCAAGATACGCATTAGTGTCACATATAACCAGTTATTCCTTATTTAAATGGTCGTATTTTGGCGCTTTTGAATTTAAAAATTGGAACATTTCATCCAATCGGGAACTGAAACGTGAACAAAACCTAACAATATTTATTATTTTTAATCATGTTTTCAAAACAGAGTTAATTTAGATTAATCACAGATTAAGAGTCACAAATTTTCATTTCGGGATTTCGGGGATCATGTCGATAAGAGGTATGTTATCACAGAATCCCGACTTCCGAAATCACGACAAGATTAATTAAGACTTAAATTCGTTTTAGCAAAATAATTGATCGGTATTAAGCATTTCGGGATTTCGAGGATCGTGTTGATAGGAGGTATGTCATCAATGAATCCCAATTTATGAAGTCGCGATATGATTAACTTAGGACTTAATTAATTAGTATTAAGGACAAAACAAGATTAATTTAGTTTAACACAAATTATAGGTCGGGATTTTGCGTTTCGGGATTTCGGGGGTTGTGTTGACAGGAAGTATGTCATCGATGAATCCCGATTTCCAAAATCGTGATATGATTAACTTAGGACTTAATTAATCAAGATTAAGGAAAAAACAAGATTAATTCACTTTAACACAAATTATAAGTCGGGATTTCGCGTTTCAGGATTTCGTGGGTTGTGTTGACAAGAGATATATTATCGCTGAACTCCCAATCCCGAAATTGAGATTTGATTATCTTAAGTCTTAACTTCTTCTATTAGTGAATTAATTAATCAGAATTTGAACTAACTCTATTCTTTCGGGAAACTAGGGATTAGGATTTCGTGATTCAATATGTATTGAAAAAGATGTTCACAACAAACCCCGAATCCCGAAAACTTTTTAAAGTTTATCTTAACTCCATTAGGTTTAAAGGTTGTCATGATTAAAATAACTTTATATAAAATGCGTCGAGATTCTTATAACATTTTAGGTTTTTTACCCTTTATTATTTAAAGAATAAAGTTTTTTGGGAAATCAGTATCGGGCACTTAGGAATGATAATGAAGCTTATGCTTTATGCAAAGACGAAACCCAAAAAAGGAAAGTTTGGGTCTTAAGGATAAAAAATTTTAAAATTTGTTTCAACATGGGGCATGATATTTGAACCATTGCGTCATTCTTGATGTTAGAGATTAAGAAAATATTGAACCTCCAGTAAGAGTTACACATAGGCATGTTGGAAGGAACACATGCACATTCCTAAGAACATCTACACATTCCTCACATTCCTAAGAACTCGTTGACATAACTGGTGGGAATTCCAAGGAAATCTCAAGGGATCCCATTCCAAAGTGTTTGAGAAAGTAAGAGGGAGGGAGAGGGAGACAAAGAGGGAGGGTAGAGAGAGAGAGAGACATAGAGATAAGAAATGGCGAGAGAGATGGAAGGGAGGTAGAAAGACGTAAAGAGATAATGGAGGTAGAGAGGGGGTGTTTGAGAGTGTGAGAGGTGGGGAGAGGGAGACCAAGAGGGGGAGTAGAGAGAGAGAGTGAGAGTGAGAGAAGGGGGGAGAGAGAGATAAGGGCGGGAAAGAGGTAAATAGAGAAAGGGGGGAAGAGGGGGAGATAGAGAGGGAGGGGGATAGGGGCCGGGAGAAAGAAAGAGAGGGGGGATAGAAAAGGAATCTTTGATATTGTGAAAAAGAGCTAGGAGAGGCAGTAGAGAGTGTAAGGTACCATATCTATTATAATAGATAAAAACAAAAATATTGCAGAGAATAACAACAAAATAACACAACAGATGAAACCACAACACCAAAATAATTCCTTTATTGATAAGGAAACAATATTGACTTTCCTCTTCGAGGGGGAAACCTCTAGAAAACAAATCCTCTATTGAAATAATTCTTAGACAAAACTCTCTATTCCCTCTAATCCTATTTCTATTAAATATATCTACCAAAAAAAAAATCTATAGGAAGATCTTCTAGAAGAGGAAGATTCTATTAGGTCTTCTTACATTTGACTTATTCTTCCTTATTACTATAAATTATTAATACTTCCCTTTATTACATGGAAAATATATTATTCTAGATAGGTGATGGGTTAGGAAGGTTAGGTCCATAACATTCCCTCCCCCTTCAAAAACAACCTTGTCCTCAAGGCTTGAGATGAGAAAATTGTTGCATAATGTTAGCTAGCTCCAAGGTGGCATAAATGGAGTTTTGTCTTTTCAATATACTAACACTTCCTTGATGGTTTGTTGATGGATACCACACTCTTGTTAGTACAAGAATGCCTATGGATACAACCATATGGACCCTTCTTCATCCAAATCTAGAAGACTAGTTTGAGTTTGGAACTTACTTCCAATCACTTTCTTTAAGAATGATAGATGAAAAACATGTTGGAGCTTAGAATTATTTGGAAAAGCTAACTGATAGGACATTTGTCCCATGTACTTTTGAACTGTATAAGGAAAATAAAATTTCGACACCTGTTTATGACAATGGTCAACCTTGAGTGAAGTGTGTTTATAAGGTTGTAGTAGAAGAAAGAATTGGTCCCCATCAACAAATTGAAATTCTGAGAGACCTTGATGTTCTTGTTTCTTCATGCAATTATGATCCATGACCAAATTCCCTTGTTTCTTTAGAAAACATCACATTCTGCCAAAAAAGCATGAATTTCATGTTTCATAGGATTCGAGAAAAAAGAACGTTTGACCCTGTCATAGGTTTTGGTAAGCCCTTAGTACCCAACTGCGGGTGTATCATGAATCTATTAAGTTCTGATTGTTTACTTAAATATAGATGGTATATTTAGTGAATCTCATCATTGTTCCAAGAGTACCCTCAGGAAACTATAAAATTGTCTTGCAATTGTTGGATGAGACCTGAATTTTTTGGATGTTGCAACCACTCGTTGGAGCCAATATGGTACAATGAAGGAGAGGAAAAAAAGGGACCCTTCATCTTCATAGTTTTTTCATCAACCATATTTTCTTTGTATTTTGTGTAAATGATCTCATAATCATATCCAAATAGCTTAGTCACCCATTTTTGTTGCTTCGGGGATGAAATATGTTGCTCAAGAAAATACTTGAGGCTATGATGATCTGTCTTAATTTGNCAAGTAAGTACAAGGCAATAACTATATGGTGATCTACTAAAATACTTATATCACACAAATAAAAAGAAGTATGCTATTTTTTTCAAAGTAGACATACGTTTTTTTTCTTTTTTTTCTTAACTTTTATAGACACAAACCAATACGCTTCTAGCCATATAAGATTTCATACCAAACAAAACCTATAAGTAGAAGGAAATAACTATAAAATCCATTCACTAAACTACTTCTCTCACAAAAATAAAAAGAACCACGTTCTTTTGTCAAAGTAGACTAGATATGGGATTTAATTTGTATAGAGATAAATCCATACACATATGGGAACATAGGATTTGATACCAATTAAAATATATAAACAAAAGGCTTAACTATAAATATGAATGACTCAACTACAATTTTAACATAATTCAAAACAATTATGGTATTTCTTCAAAATAGTAATATAGGTTCAATGTAGAATAAAGTGAACTTTTTTCATTACAAACATGTCATGGTCGCCAAAATCCCAATGCAAATAGAAACAAGGGAGAAAACACCATGAATAAAAACGGTTATTGGGATCGACATCATTGGGATCAAATTCTATAGGAGTACATGAAATTCAACTAACTCTATAAGAAGGTCAACATGAATATCCACTAGGTTTGATAGAAATATTTGTAATTTTGCTAAGTCTAGGTTCTAAAATTTTGGTAGAAGCATAGGAAAATCTAGTTAACATTGGGCACCTTGAAAAATAGCAACCATGTCTTAAGAAAAATAAAGGGAACTAGTAAGGTTGAATAAAATTTCATGATAAATGTGTAGTGACCGTACTTAATTAAATACAAAATTTAATACAATTAACGTATAATTGCCTTCTCATACGTAAATTATTCATTCACATCATAAGCATAAATATTCTGCAAAAATTAAAATCTATCTACAACATGAAAATAACTCAACAATTCATAACAAAATACGTTCTTCTGATGCTAATTCCCATCGATATGGCTGTCCCTTCCCTGTTTCCTTGCTGCTGCCTTGCCTAGCCTAATGCACTGATCAACTCTGCCCAAACCGACTAACCTCCCAGCCAGCTAGGAGAAGCCTGTTCGACTCCCTAGCTCCAAGAAACTGAAAGGAATCCTGGCCCTCGTGCCCAAAACCCCCAGCAACCCAGTGACCCCTCCAATGATTTTCAAAGGGTGCATAACTCCACAACAGAACTAGAAAATCCAAGAAAAGAAACCAGAACTACCATCTCCCCTCCAAAATGCTTCCCTTCCCCAAAATGATAATCCTTCCCCCGTAAGACTCCTCCCATCATATCCCCCTTTCACCGACTCTCTTCCCCCTCATTAATTTCCCTATCCCTCCTTTATTACCTTATCCCCCTTTCTTTAATATCTTATCCCCTTATTTATTGTCTTATCCCCTTCATTAATGTCTTATCCCCTCCCACATACATAAAGCAATTAATTAAATAAATTAAAATTATTAAGCCCCTTAATTTATTACCCATGTCATTGAATGTGATATGTAATTAATTAATTAATTAATCAAAAGTTATAAACA
>JZKD02S1593904.1:0-10108 GCA_000966675.3 Picea glauca
TCTTTAATATCTCTTGCATAGCTTTACCCTTCTTTGTCAAGTGTAAGTTTAAGTTTTAAATTCACATTTATAGATATTAAGTCTTGATTGTGCCAGATACTAAATGTGAAAAAAATGTTGGAAACCTGACACATGATCGTCACCCACATATATAAGCATAGAAAGTTGATAGAAGTGGCTCTTGGCACCATGCAATCATTCCAATAATATGAACTAGAAATTTTGTAGGAATAATATAAGATCAATGCACCTTTGTGGAATGATTATCCTTAAACATGGAAAATGACCTTTGGGTGCGATTCATTCTTCTAGAAGACTCAATATATTTTTTCTTTACTAGTGGAAACAACCTCTGTAATCACAAATGCCCAAGAAAATCTCAAAACATAATATCATCATTTTCCCTTTATCCTTCATCTTTGCAACTGCTCCAATGTGTGAGACACAAATTTCTCTATCTAGCATATAAGGATGGAATAAATGCTTACACCATTCTACATGATGATATAGTGATGCCATTGGTGTAGAATTTTAGACAACACATCATCAAGGGCCATACAACTTCTATAACGTACCCATCCCCCAACTGGGTCACATCACTGCTAAAATGACCCAATAAAAAAACTATGATACCAATTCTAAATGCAAAAAATAACACACAACATGACATTCAAGCTCATTCAACTATCTATACTAATAAAAACATAAATATAAATACTCTTACTGTGCACAACAACAACTAAATATATACAACATCATTCAACCATAAAATAGACATATGAATGCATCTTTCTGCTCACAGTAAGAACCATTAACCAAATATAACTCAAAGTAAAATGCACAACAAATATATCAACATTTAACACAAATCAACATAGTAGATAAGGACACTTATCTTATGAAAATATGCAATCCATTGTAGAGGACATATGTTCCTTCCGACCATAGACTTGTTGTTCTAGTTCTCAATAGAAATTCACCCACGAGCTAGGGTTATGAATCCACAAGAGACGATGGTCCCTAAGGTTGGCTAATGTACCCCTCTCAACAATCAATTCCCACAACTAATTCTAGTTCACCGAATCTCTTCCCCTCAACTTGCACAACCCAAGGGATGGAACCCCCCTTCACTGCTCATAGTTCCTCGGGCCTTTCCACTCCCTTCGAGAGCTTCCAACAGAGGTTGGAAATGAAATCTCTTTGCCAGGACCTTAGGAATTCTACAAATGCACTACAAATTCTCCCAAAAACAAAACATGTGCATCCCTTAATGAATTTCAAACAACACGTTACTCCCAAGTACACAACCTCTTTATCCACAAAATTTGATCTCCAAACAACTGCCAAACTTCCCCAAAACAATTTCCTTCAATATTCAACACTCAAAAATCCTTTACTAGCCAAAGAACTCCATGTAAAAGATGATATCTATGCAAAAACGTGAATTTGTAATTCTAGTCCCCTACCCATATGGATTTCCTCTCTTTCTCTTGCTTGCTTGACTTGCACTCTTTCCCAAGATCATTGTACTCATCCCCCATGCTCGCAATAACTATGGGAAGTGACTCTCGAACCAACTCTCTTACACAAATTCAATGACTGGGCTCTATAAAACTCAACAGATAAAGGAAGGTTCATGGTAAGGATAATTTAGAAAGAAATGGTTTGGGTTTATTAGACATGGGTGAATTCTCCCCCTTGGACCCTTCCCTCTCTTGTGCAAATTTAGCTCCCAAATCTCCGTCTATGTCCATCTGCAGCTGGAAATACATTTTATTCATTATATTCAATTTACATCATTTACATATTACATTTTTTTGGCTCTCGATGATATACTACATTTACAATACACATCGCTTGGCTCTCGATGATATACTACATTTACAATACACATTGCTTGGATCTAGGCCATATACTACATTTACAATATACATTGCCAGTTTTTGGTTTGAAAACATGGATGTTACATTCCTCTCCCCTTATAAATTGCACTGTCCTCAGTGCACATCACCATACAATTTTTAAATTGACATATGTAATCCCCACTATAATCCATATTTTAATTAATGATTAATGTAGATATAACGTGGCTACAACCAAGCGATGTAATATGCGAATTGTTTTTCTGTGTTTTAATAATAATATGTGATGCTAACTGCTAAGGGGGCATGGACAGAGATGGGGGATGAATTAATCCACAAGAGAGGGGATAGTCTAGGATAATGGTCAAGAGGGGTCCAAAGGGGAATTACCCATGTATATTAATTCAACCTATTTTACCTAAAATTTCTATTTGTATATGAACCATCGAATTCTTGATTGAGTGTTTCCAAAGCCAATCATTGAATACATGTAAGAGGGTGGGTGTGAGTGGTCACATCCCATAGTTATTGGACACATGGGGGCTGAGTGCAATCAACTTGGGGAAGTGTGTGAGTCAAGAAAGGAAATCCAAAGTGAGGAAATTCGTAGGGGTAGAGATAACAATTTTTACACATTCAATTTTTGTGCATGGGTAGCAAGTAGAGAGCAAGGCAAAGAGCTTGGAGCTGGTGCATCCATGGAGGGCGAATTATATAACATGATAGAGTGTACCTGGAGCGTTTTGGAGCTGAATATTGAAGAGCTAGGTTGTCAACCTTGAAGAGTGAACTCATGGGCGAGTTGCACTAAAACAAGAAGTGTTTGCTATTGTTGTTGGTAGTTTTTCCTTCTAGTGAATTCCCTTGAGTTCCCAAATGAGAGATTCCTAGTTACCTATGCCAGATAGACCCCAATGAATGAATGGAACACATGGGGGACTGAGATCAGTGAAAAGGTAAATTCCTTGGGTTGGGTAGGTCAAGAAGAAGAGAGCTGGTGGAAAATGGGGATATCTGTAGGAAGATACGAGTGGGTTGTGAGTTTTATGAGATGTGAGTGGATAGTGGGAGACCACCCTCTTGTTTAGATTACTAGTCTAAGATCGAGGGTGACTGGCTGTTGATATTTGGAATAGCCAGTGTATGGTTGGGTGGAACGTCTGTTCCAAGTAGCTGGTTGCACAAATGTTCTCATAAGATAAGTGTTTTATCTGGTTGACATGTTATATTATGTGTTTAATTGTCATGATTTTCTCGGAGTATGAGAATAGATTTATATGCTTCTATAATGGTGTTCATTAGTTGCATTTCATGTGAATTCATAATGTTGTAGATGCATGTAAATGATATTAATAGTTAACAGTTAAATCTGGTTTAAATTTGTAGCTAAAAGCTACATGAAATTAATTAGTTATCATAAATTTTCATTTTTATTAGTATTCCGCAACATAATGTCCCTTGGTCAGGCCGGGGGATGTTACATTATGGTATCAGAGCACCTGGTTCAAACACCGGGTTTTTATGGGCTCGAATTAATGCAAATTTGACATATTCAATGTTGTAGTTTTTCTCTGTGACGAGTTTGGGAAAAATGGTGAAAAATCAGAGATAATCCCCAAATTCATGAGAAAGATTCGAGTTTAAATGATTCATAGTTGTTTAAGAGGTTTAATAGAGCCAATCTGTAAAGTTGCAGAGCCAAATTTGACTTGGAATGGTCGAATTTCAAGTTTTAATGGCTGTTAGAGAGTTGCAGGAAGTTTGATGAATCGAAAACCGAGATAGTGTTTGATCTCGAGATCGACGACCAAGATTCTCTTTGATAAATTTAAAAATCCATAAGGTATTGATTGTTTGAAAGGTTGAGTAAATCAATGATCGTGATTAATTTTCGTTGGTTGGGGAAATGGATTATATTGACATTCTGTATCCATTTCGATCGTTCAGAGGTTGGATCAAAATCGACAGCCAAGATCATCTCGGGTGAGAGATCAACGACCTAGATTCACTTGGGTTTATGTTGAAAATTTCTAAGTGTTGAAGTTTTCCAAGATAAATGGTGGTCGGGTCGACTGAATTGGAAAAGAATTTGGTTTAGTTGCCAAGAAAATCGTCGATAGTCGATGGGATAATGGTCGGGCGTCAGTCGAATTCGACGAAGTGTTCTCAATAGCCAATATAAATTACTGACATCTGATGGTCGGGCGTTGACCGATTTGGCGAAGAGTTGAAGTTCGACCAAGAGAAGTGACCGATGGTGGCATTGACTGGATTCAACAATGTATTCAGGTCGCCCAAGAGAATCAACCAATGGCCAATGAAGGAAAGAGGGTGATGACGTTTCATGCCACATCAACATCCATGTGTTGTGCCATGTTAACCAAGTTGACACCTCAGTATGATGTATCATGCCACATCAACGTCCACATGTCATGTCACGTTCGCAGTTGCAACATCAACCAACGAAGATGGAATATGGACGACAGTCGGGTCCACTAAATTGAGGAAGTTTTTTCTTCATTTGGCAGAGATGAACAACAACCGATGGGCCGATGGTCAGGTGTTAGATGGATTAGTGAGGAGTTCCATTCACCAATGAAAAATTCCAATGGCCGACAGTTGGGTCGGTCGAAATAGAGAAGTGTTTCGTCAGTTGGCAGGGATGATCGACTGTTGAATTAGTGAGGAGTTCCATTCACCAAAAAAATTGCTGACGACCAACGACCGATCGTCATATTTGCAAGTTATCATTGTGTGCGAAGCAGTTGTTAAGGAAATGGGCCGATGGCCGATGATCGAGTTAGTAGGTTGGGAAAGGTGTTGTGCGTACCAAAGGAGAATGACAATTGCTGATGGCCAATAGAGTCATATCAACGACTCAGATTTAAGGGATATTAACATAATAAACAATAAATTTTATGTGAATTTTTGTGGTTTTTGAAGGTCATTAACTTGTGGGGCATTTTTGACGGCATAAACGACGTTTCTAGCCAATGAAAACCTATATGAACAATGCGTACCAAGGTACACCTTGTCTCTTCAGCTTAAATAAAATAGCTTGGTGAGAGCTATCCAATGAGATAAATTGTTCACAAAACAGAGATTGTATGAGAAAGTTACAACCAAAACAATAAGGGTAAAATTTTAGCTCAAATTTACTTCTAGAGGGGATAACTACTTGCTCAGAAGTTCGTTTGGAGAATAGGAGCAATCAATGGAAATATTATGAACCATAAAAGACAACCATGGAGTCATATTTGGGATATGGGTATGTAAAAATGTGTTGGGGGTGAAAGGAGACACCTTTAACATACATGGGTAAATTGAGTAAAACAACCAAAACTTCTCTAAACCATAAATTTCAATTCAGAGGTAGAATTTTAGCAAACAAATAGTCGATGGAAAGGTCTTGAGGAGTAGAAGACATCTGTCAACCCATAATTTTGAATTGGGCATTCAAATTTTCCAGAAATTGATAAAGATATTTATGTAGCAGTAAATGAATGGAAAATTGCAACATCTGGATGTTATAACTTTTCACTTAGAACTCATATTGAGGCATGGGCATAGCCACTGTAAAGCTATTTTAGAGAGGAATGCATCAAGGAATCAAATTTTGATTTAGTTCAATGTTTTGTTCATAAATGGATGAATAAATAATTTGTATTCTAATTGATGAATGTTTTATGCTATGCATGTTCTAACAATAATTATTACATGCACATTTCTTGCAGAATTAGAGGTACATGAAGGAAACTTTGGTTCTTATATAAGGACTATAATTATGGAAGATGATCAAGGATATTACAAGCATGAGGAAGATATCATAGGTCTTCATGTTGGCATGGGAAATGCTCAAACATAGTAAAATGGAAGAAGAGACGGGAAGGAGCTTGTAACTGTGAAAAGCCTGCATAGATACGTGCAGAGCTATAAAGATGATAATGAAAGGATTATGAAGGATCAGGAAGAGATAATTCATAGCATAAACATGTTGCATAAGAAATTTAACAAGCACTCTGGCACTGAGAAAGTAGCTAGTTCTATAAAAGTGTCAACATCTAGATCCCATAGAAAAAGGGATGATCATGGAAATGATAGGCAATCAAGAAGCATGAGTATGCTCCATCATTCTCCAAAGCAATCCACCAGAATAAATCATCCAAGTTTAGGACTAGGGAGAAACCCAAGTGTTTCTCCTATATGGAGGAAAAGGAAAAGGCATGAAGCAGACATCTTGAAAGGTGAGCTCAGAAGATCAAGCCACCAACTTTCAATGACGAGCAAAGGAAAGGAGAAGAGGTTGAGGCCTAGATTTTGGAAATGAATAAATATTTCCAGCTGTATGATTACCCCTCATAGGTAGAAGCTAGAATTTCCACCTACCACTTTAAGGAAATGAAACCATGTGGTAGAATCAACTTAAGAAAGCTAAGAACCTAGATGAGAAGAGGATCTCATGGAGGCAGTTCAAAGGATATTTCCAAGAGAAATATTTGTCTGAGCATTACTATGAAAGGATGATGAAAGCGCTATTTTATCTCAAGTTGGAAAGTATGAAAATGGAGGAATATGAGAAGAGGTTCTTTAAATTTCTGAAGTATGTTGACTTCATCAAGGATAAGAAGGTCAAAATGAAAAGGTTTCTAAGTGGGTTACCCTCCTTCTATAGTGACAAGATTCAATATGATAACTCCAAAACCTTGGAGGAAACCAGAAGGAGAGAAACACATATTTATGAGCAGAGCAAAGGAAGGACAATGTTCCAAAAGGCTTGGAATGACAATATGAAAGGAAAAAAGGATCAAAGGTAGAAAGGTTTAAGCCACCCTTTTTCAGGAATAACTCCCAATCAAATCAACAGGGTCAGTCAGCCCAAAATGAGCACAATAATGCATAATCATTTGGGAAAAGGCCAAGGAAGCAACCTGTACAATGTTGGGGATGTGAGGGAAATCACTTATATAGGGACTTCCCTCACAAAGGTGAAAGAATGAGGATTGTTCACAACATTCAGAAGGATGAAATAATGGAAGACATGGGAGGAAACATGTCAAACATTTATGCATCCTTGGACAACAAGTAAGAGGAATATCAATCCCCCATGATTGAAGTGGAATGTAAGATTGGTAACCAACCCATAACAATTTTAATTGATTTTAGAGCTAGCCATAGTTACATAAATTCTAATAATGTTGAAAGATTTCACTTGCAAAGGAGTAAGCATAATGAACCTTAGTTATTCAGTTAGCCATAGGGGATAAGAGGAAAATCAATGATATTGTTAAATATTGTTCGATAGAAATGAATGGGCTCAACACAAAGGTAGATGCAAACATCATACCATTGAGTTCATATGATTGTCTAGTTGGCATGGATTGGTTGGAAAAACACCATACTGTCCTAGAATGTTACAACAAGACAATCACATGTCTTGATGAAGAAGGGTAGGAAGGAAATATATGGGCATTATGAATTCACGGTAGTGCCATTTGGACTATCAAATGCCCCATTTGTTTTTATGTTCTTGATGAATGGAGTGTTCAGGGAGTACCTGGACAAGTTTGTAATTGTGTTCCTAGGTGATATACTCATCTACTCTAAGTCAGAAGAGAAACATGAAAAACATTTGAGAATGGTGTTGCAAGTTTTAAGAGAGCATAAATTATATACTAAGCTAAGTAAGTGCATCTTTTTACCAAAAGAAGATTCACTACTTGGGGTATATAATTTCAACAGAAGGGACAAAATTTGATCCTAAGAATATAGAGGCTATTAGAGGATGTCCAACACCAAAGAGTGTCATAGAGGTTATATCATTCATGGGTCTTGCCAGTTATTACCAAAGATTCATAAAAGGATTTTCAAAGATTGCAATCCCAATCACTTCTTTGCAAAAGAAGGGAGTGAAGTTTGAATGGAATTTCAAGTGTGAAGAAAGCTTTCAACAACTAAAAGACATATTGAGAAGTGCACCAATCTTGAAGATTGTAGATCCAGATGGAGATTTTTTTGTGTGCACTGATATATGCAAGGGAGGGCTTGATGGATTTCTTGGTAAAAAGGATCATGTGGTATGCTATGAGTCCAAAAAATTAAAAGAACATGAGATTAACTACACTACCCATGATATAGAAGTACCAACAATTGTACATGCATAAACAATGTGGATACATTACCTTATGGGGAATAAATTCAAGCTAGGGAAAAACAATTGTGGTCTAAAGCATTTGTTTGGACAACTAACACTAAATTCCAGACAAACTAGATGGATTGAATTTCTCAGTGAGTATGACTTTGAAATTAAGCACATCAAAGGAAAGGAAAATCAAGCGGTTGATGCACTCAACATGAGATGTCATGAAGTGCATGTTGTATCCATTATCATTGATCTAAAAATGAAGAAGACTTGAAATCTTGAAATTATTTGCAAGTAAATTTTATGTGTTAAAAGCAAATGGATCAACTTTGCAACACATTAATTAAAGTATTACTCATGCAAGATACAAATAAACATCAGTATAATCAATGAACATAAGCACATAAACACAACAATTGATAAAGGAGTTCACCCCTCTCTTGGGCTACATATCCTGGTCCAACTTCCAATGGATCATTATTATTAATTGCTCAAAGTGATAAAAAAACGTGCCTTACAATGCTCAAACTGACCAACAGACTGCTCCAATGGCTTCAGAGCGTCCCAAAACCCCTAGCTGGGATTTTTCGGCACCTCGTTTGGCCAAAAAATGAAGAAGTTAGGCCTCTTGGAAGTTCCCCCTTCAAGCTTGCTGTCTCTGCATCTACAAAACACACCCTTGTTTCATGAACCTAGCACCCACGTAATTTAAATCGTGAAAACCCAACACCGGGTGCAACCGCGCCAACGGTGCGAACTGTAGGACGGTTATGGGCGCGCCAGCCCCTAACTGCCTAGCTCTCGGGCACATGAGGGTCCATGTGACCACGCACATTTACAAAAGGGCTAACTGTTTATTGGCGAATAAAATAGTGACAAACAACGGGTATTTTTACAACTGTTTGAACTATATTCCAACCGTGTGCATGCACAATGTAATATAGCTGTGGTTATATGTTAAATGGAGCGCGACCAAGGGCTGGGGCTAAGCCTCGGCCCGGTCGCAGCCCAAACCACCCCCACATTCAAATTCAAATATAATTTGGGTCATATACATAATAAGCAATGCACGGTGGCACACTGGTTAGTAGCTCTTTGCCAAGTCGTTTCCCCTTCCCGGAGGTCGCGGGGTCGATTCCTGCCAATGACAAAGTTTTAAACCAAACAACAAGTGACACGTGGCGCGCACGGATTGGGTCATGTGTCAACATATCATTAGCCACCAAAAGGACACGTGTCAAACTCTCATATGCCAACTATATGCCAATCAGAATATGCCACATCATCACATGCCACATCAATGTACGGTCGTACGACCCTGCCACGTCAGCCTGTACGGACTGTACGGACTATACAGTCAACGTCTTTTTTTTTGCATGTTTGACGATTCAGACAAATCACAATATCTCTCGCTCCTGACGCCCGTTTGAGATGAAACGAGTTGCGTTGGGTTCACAACGACGAGACCTACGCTCTCGTCCAGTTTGAAGCAATTCCGAGCACTTTGAATTTTTGAGCAAAATTTGATCCCCTGATCAATCATGTACATGAATGATATGAAAGATAATATTATTGCAACAACAAATTCAAATCAACAATATCTAAAAATAAAAGAGACATTGCAACAAGGGAATTTTCAGCAGAAATTTAATTTTTATGAGCTGAAAGAAGATGGGATTCTCATGTATAAAGGAAAATTATATGTGCGAATTCCAATGAGCTGAAAAATGTAGTGTTGAAGGAAATGCATAATGTGCCATATGTCGAGCACCCAGGATATCAAAAGAAAATTACAACTATGAGAAGCCAATACTTTTGGGTGGGAATGAAGAAATAAGTGGCTAATTTCATAGCAATATGTCTAGAATTCCAAAAAGTGAAGATAGATCATAAACATCCAATAGGTTTGCTACAACCATTTCCCATTCTAGAATGGAAGTGGGAAGTTGTCTGAGTGGATTTTATTACAAATCTGACAAAAAAAGTGAAGCAACATGATTCCATCATGGTGGTGGTGGATAAATTGACTAAGGCATCACATTTTATTCTAGTGAAGACAACACACAAAGCAACAAATATTGCAGAGATATATATGAAGGAAGTTGCT
>JZKD02S1593905.1:0-10108 GCA_000966675.3 Picea glauca
GATGCGTTGGGTAAATGTGGCCCTGGGAATTGGCACATTGGTAATGTTTGACAACATTATGAAAAGTTTTGGTGTTGAAATGCATATGTTGCAGTGAATGATGGTTTCATTCTAGATAATGTGATTAGTGGTTGAATTCCATTTTAATATGAATAATGGTAGGAAATGATTGAATTGTTGGTATATTACAATTTTGAAATCATTTCATGAATTGCTAAGAAATATGTTTGAGTGTTAACAATCATGTTTGGTTGCAAGAAAGTTGAAAATTTGCAGGAAGATTGGTCTTGGATATGGTAGCGATGTAAGTCCATAAAGAAGGCCAATATCTACAACTACAAGAGCCAAGCATAACGCGCAAAAAACTCATGCATGGAAAATTTGTTTACATGCATAGAACATATTTGAGAAACTAATGATTGAAAATTGTTATGAAATACTAACAATTTGTTTGGCTGAATTAAATGAAAAAAATGCAGGAAAAGTGGTCTTGGATATGGAAGTGGTGTAAGCCCATAAGGAAGACATATGCATATTGTTACAAAGAGCCAAACGTCTTGAGAAGAAAAATTGTGATTGGGAAACTTAGCTCCCTATATGTAAAATAGACTTGGAAATTAGTATGTAAAATTGGTATGATGAAATCTCATGATGATTGTATGTGTGTGATACAGATGAGATGATGGCTATTAAAGCTAGAAATATTGGAAAGGAGGCTACTTCTATGACACTAGAACCCTATGATTACCACGAATTACACTTTCTAATAAACAATATGGTAACGAGTTGGTGCTCCCCTTGTGCAAAAATACCTTGGCAAATGATGCATCGCCTGAGGGACTAAGTAGTAGTGAAGGGTATGCTTGAGCCTAGAGGGCGATAATGACAAGGGGGAGGGAACTCAATATTGCACATGACATGGTGGTTGGAATCATAAAGGCATGTCAAGAAAAGAATAATGCGCCAAATTTTTGTTGTAGTTGCTCATAAAATGGAGCAACAACCATATGAATAAGTGATTGTAGTCGTTGAGTTAATTATGCTGAAAGTTGGGTTGATTGTTGTTCAAGTGTGTTTTGAGTTTCCCTTGTTCCTTATTGCTTGTTGTGCCCGAATAATGTCTCGTTCTCTGTGTTTTGTGGGACTGAATGATTTGGTGTGTCTATTCAATCGAAATTATGTATGGTTAAGTTTCTTGTGTTATGTTTGATTGTTATGGGCCGTCACATGAGATTGTATGTCATGATTGTGTATTTTCTTTCCACCAGAGCTGTGTTTATATGTTGTGTAGGAGGCACAATTGCAATTGTTCAAAAGTGGAGATTCCATTATCACAGTTGGAGTTCCTGTAGCCACAACTATGAGACTTCTTGTCCGACCTGGCACTGGAATCCTGGAAGGGAAGTGGTGTATCTTGAAGGAATGCAGCACAGAGAAAGGGTACACTTCCTTTGGTTGTGTAGGTTGAGGGGATTGAGAGTTGTTGGTTGAAATTCTTGTGGGAACCGATAGAGCATGAAGAATATTGTAGCTAGAGCCAGAGGAAGGCAGTTCAGACCGTGAAGAATGAAAGAATCTTTGTTGGAAGTGATGCCATAAGATGAATTGTGAAGCTATCTTACGCAGGTTGGGCCAGAGAGCCTAAGAATATATGGTTTTAGGATGGAATTCCTATGTATGTAATTTTTTGGGGGCTAGGTGCCTATGTATCTATGATTTTGGGCCAAAGAGCCTATGCAATTTTGTTCAAGCTAGAATGCATGTGTGATTTTGTGTCGAGGAGATTATATGATTGATCAATGGTCGAGAACCAGATTATAAAGTGAATGAACACTTGTACGATGTTGTGCACTGAAGATAGTGCAAAAATAATGGGGAGGGGATGTAACATCCCTAGTTCTAATCCCTATGAATTATAATGTAATTGTGTAAATGTGAATTAGGTTGGTGAGTCAATGTGTTGGGGTGATGATCTTGTATCGATTTAATGTGGCCAGGGGCCGAATTGCATATTAAGAACATTGAAATAATTAGTAAAAGTAATAATCGATGGTTGTGATACAAAAGGAATGAAGAACGATGGGGGGTTATGATTCCACAAGAGAGAGGGGGGTCTAAGGGGGAATTATTCATGGGTATTAATCCAACCCACATTCTTGAATTATTATCTCTTTATATAACCTTCTAAATTATTGTTGAGTGTTCCCAAAGCCAATCATGAAAATCATGTAAGAGGGTGGGTGTGAGTGGTCACATCCCATAGATATTGGAGAGCATGGGAATGAGTAATATCAGCTCGGGGAAGATTGTAATTCAAGTCAAGCAAGCAAGCAAAGACAATAAATTTGTATGGCGAAGGGGCAGTTTTTGGGGAGTCACGTTTTTGCATAAAGAACAGTTTTACATGGGGATTTTGGGCAGCAAAGGGAGAGAAGAGTGTTGGGAAGAATACCAACCTTGTTGTGCTTGAAGGAAACCATTATTATGTTTTGGATATGCTATAAAAGAGGCTTGTGTGCCTGTAAATTGGGTTATAAGCCTATGGTGTGAATTTTTGTTGAAAGAATATCTCAAGAGCCTTGCGAAGGCTGCTATGAGAAATCATGAAGCAACTGAGAGTTCCTAGAGTACACAGTTGAGTGATTCCTAGCCAGTTGAATACACTAGGGCCCCTGATAAACAATTGGTACAACCCGAGGTACTATGAGCAGTGAAGGGGGTACTTTCCTTAGGTAGTGCAAGTTGTGGGGAAAAGAGAAAGCTGGAGGTTTGGAACTGCTGTGAGAATAAAACTTGGGTTTGGGCGACTATGTGTGGAGAGTGGAAAACCAGTGGGTCGTATCTCCTTGTGGACTCATAGCCCTAGCTCAGGGGTGGCTTTCTAATGAGAGAAAATGATCAACAATGCCTATGGCTGGGAGGTTCATCCTTCGTATGCATCTAGTTGGATAATTGTTAACAGATAAGTGTTTATGTTGTGTTATTTATGATTATTTTGTTGTGTAAATGATGTATAGGAATGTTGTGCATTTGTTGTTGGCTTGAATAATTGCTTTCATGTTTAATATGTGCTACTAGATTCATTTAGAACTGTGGTATCAACCACCATGGTTAAATTTGTGTGTGATCTGTAGTTGGTAAGCTACACAAATTAATTAAGTAGAAAATATTAGTTTTAATGAGTTGTTGCATGTAATGTTTTCCCAACTGGGTGTTGGGTACGTTACATTAACAACGATGGGATCTTATTTCCTTGATTGTCTCCTAACACTCTTCATAATTGGTTTTCAAAATATTTGTGGCAAGCTCCTAGTTGTACATTATTCCTTCCTCGACTATGTTTCCAATTGCCTCCAACATGCTTAGTACTACATCAAATTCCTATCCAAAGTTGGTCGTGTAGAGGGGGATTATAATATATGCTCTTTTTACTTGATCCTCTTCACTTGACTAATGACTATGACCTTTGAATTATTTGCAGTTATACCCCTAGTGAACTTCTCAATCTAGATAAGGGGGTTAGTTGTCTTTAATATGATTTCTCTTGTATTTGGCAACCCCACGATTTGTCAAATCAACTATGGTGTGATTTCAACAGGTTCATACGACTATATTTTATCCTTATGGTACTGACTAACAATGGATTTTTGTACTTCTCCCTTCAACCCATCAAATCTTGCTATCATAGGGGCATATAGATACAACCAAATCTTTGTCATCTCCAACATTAGGGTTTATTCCCTCCATTTTCCTTTGACTATCATCCACTTAGTGTAATTTCACTAGTACAAAATGAGAGAGAAGTGACCAGGAGGCCCAAAAATTTGGTCACCACAGTTTTTTCAAGGGATAAATGACCAAAATTGATAAATTTTAAGTGAGCTAACTAAAAAAGACCAAGATAAATGGCCACTTTGGTCACGGGATAAGAACTAAACTAAAAAATACCAAGATAAATGACCAAATTTGGTCACGGGATATAACTAGACTAAAAATGACCACATAACAATTGGTAATTTTTAGTTGTGTCACTCTGACAATGGAAAATTACAATTTTGATAATGAATTTGTACAATTTACTAAATTCTAACATTGGAGATGGATTTAGAGACCCCATTTCTAGGGGATCTATCCATCTGCAGTGTTCGAATTTAGTAAATTGTAGACCCCCTCATGTGTCACAGCTTAGCAATTGACACATGGGGCATTTGGTGTTTTCTTGCCCTTAGCATACTATGGAAAATAAACTTTTATGTCGAAAAAGTACAAAAGTACATTGCTTGGAGTCATTGATATAATGATGATGTGTCATGATGTTTAACCAAATATTGTTCCTATATGATTTTTCAAATGATGGGGTGTTGTATCTTTTTCATTTTGTTGGAGGAGCAAAATATGGAAATATGAAAATAAAAATAAAAGTTGATCTTAATTCTCTAAGGATGTTTTTTATTTTTATTTTTTTATAGAATATTCTCTGAATACTTACAAATATTATAGTATATTTGTCGTTATAAGATATTGAATTATTGATATCACACACTTGTGTGTGTGTGTGTGTGTGTTGGAATCAATTTGTCTTAAATTCGAATATTTGGAACCATTTGGAATCTATCTATGCCCATAGGAAATTAAAGAAACAATATTTGTGCTTGCCTAAACCATCTAAAGTATTTTAGAAAACAATATGTGTATGTGGAGTTTTGTTTAAACAATTGCAAGATTTTCATTCCAAGATGATAAAAGGTGGCAGAACTTAACATACTTTGTGTTGTCACATGTAAAATTTAAATTTTTACCCATTTATTATCTCTTGTCAATTCTACATCATTTTCCCTTAATTCCTTTATCCTTGTGTCATCCTTCCACTCACATTGTAAAAACATTTGTCGGCCCTATCAAGTTCCTATCAACTTAAGCCTTCATTTGACCAAAGTTTTCGAAGAACGTCATGTCCTCTGTGAGTTAAGGGTTATCTCAGTTTTCCTTTTATTCTTTTAAAACCTAAGCCCACCCACCTTATCAGAAAGTCATGTGATAAAATTCATATGACTGAGGCCTTATTTTTTAAAAAAGGTTTATTATTAATATTAATATTTTATATTAAAATATTAATATTAATATTTAAATCCAAATTTCTTTATTAAATTTAAGTAAATTAAAGTTTTAAATGTCAAATACATATTAAATATTAAATAAAGGTTTGAAAAGTCGAAAGGGGAGATCAAGCGCCCATATTCTATTTCATTGGTCCTACATGCTCAAGGGTTAACAAAGCAAAATGGGGCGAGATGAAAACCACCCTGACACTTGTCATATTTCCATTGTTTTTGCCAGGTAGAGTGGTGGGGATCAAAACCGCCATCCACCACCAGTGAAATGTTTGAATCAACATGCATGTGATGATCTATCAGTGGGATTAGTCGGCTTATGTTTCTCGATTTTCCAGATGACAAGATGCAGTTCATGGGGATAGCTTGACAAGGTTCCTCGGGAGAGGTTTTGTTTCGATCTTCGTTCCATTGACAAGGTTCCTCCTGGTCAATATTTATGGCAGGAGTTCCAGTTTGAAATGATTTTTAAAACAACGATGAATGGGGTTAACACAAGGCATGGATCTACCCTTCCTAAATCCATAAAACCTAACCTTAAGAAGCCCCATTCTCCTTATTTTACTTGCTTTATAATTTTTCTGGTTGATTTTGATGATATTAGTGGGAAAATCAAATTCAGAAATCGTTATTATGTAGCGCATGTTAAATAAACAGTCATTTCAATAGGTGTTGCACAATAGTCATCAATTATGTAGTGCATTCAAATTGGTTATCTTTTCAGTATGTTGCACAATGTGTATTGATTATGCAACGCTTTGATCACTATGAATGTCCAGCAGGTGTGTTGGTTTTTTAATGGTTTTTAATGATCAAGCAAAGGAAATTGTGAAGGATTGTGTTGTCTCTCCATAGAAGATGAAGAAGGCTCAAAAACAAAGTGGAAATCTAGTGTGTTTGGAACCCTACGAGGTTGATTTGCTGGAAGCAATTCCAGAAATTGGGGACAAATTTGGACAAGCATGATGGTTTAATTTTTGCAGATCACTACAGGGGCATCATATTGAGTTATCATTGGCTTTTGTCAAGACATTCGATAGATTTCAGTCTCAGATTGGAGAGATAACCCTACAAGTCACAGAATTCACCATTTCTTTAGCTTTTGACTTGGTTAATGAAGGGGAGAGGTGGCTCAAGAAGGGAAAATTAGATGAGAAGATGTTGAACCAGTTTCTAAAACCGGAATATACAAATTCTGACTGGAGCAGAGGCATCCCAAGAAAACGATTGCAAGACCAATGGATAAATGTTATGGGCATTGTTCAAAGGTATGTCACCTGTGAGGGTAGATTCTCTCTTGTTAATAAATTCCACATGAGGTTTTTGTTGCATATAAGTGGAGATAGATAAATGAATCTCCCATTTAGAGTGTGGATATGCAGATGCTTGGAATAATTAACATAGTAGCTTCACAGAATTGTGGAGAAGATAATTTGTATGCTTAATATTCCAATAATTAAAATGACTAGTGTACATCATCACAAATTTTGCACAAGAGACGATCAACCAAGGAAACTGTTTTATTTCTTGAGGAAATACTACATATATTATAGAGAAAAAGAAATGTGCAATATGAATGGCATTGTACCATGATGCAGTTAAAGTTGTAGCGAGGTCAAAATAAGCTTGAAAAGAGACATTCTTTGTGTCAGTGACCAACACAAACCCTTTGGCCTTGGTTTGAATTGAACAATTACCTTATTAAATACTAATTTCTGAAATGGATGAATATAACTTAAATTTCCATAATAAAAAAAACAAACTTGCAATGCAACCTTCAAAGAGATTATAAAGAGAATGAGCAAATGCAATGTCAAAGATGAGAGAAATGACTTAGAACAATCATTTTTTTGTCTCCAAGCAGAGCCACACATCAATGGATGTTTCCTTGAAGGAGGGAAATGATTCTTAGTTGTGCAATATTCTAGCATGTCTAGCAAAAGGGCATTCCCAGAAGATGAGTCTCATTATCTCAACCTTACCATAATGAGGGCATTTTCCATTTGTTAATCCACTTCTGACAAGTCTTAATTTTGTCGGAAAGCCTGGGTACAAGGCCAACCACATGAAGACACCGAGTTTTTAGAATGTCCTATATGACTTCATATTGCTCAATCTAGTTATCTAATGGAATTTGTTATTTTAGGAACCCCACCTTTTCTTTAGAATGGGAGAAAAATGGATCTTCCTATGCATAATAGCATAAATATTTCTACTATCATAATTGAAAATATGTTTATTGTGAGTTCATAGCTATATCTCTAGACAAATCCACATAAAACACCATTCATTTTTTATAAGGCCTCAACTTCAATGAGTGATTGAATCACTTTGATTATAACTGTATCAAAATTCAAAAGGCCCTTGGACTAAGAAATGAACCTCTAATCTACCTATTCCCATATGTTTGAATCCCAAAGATCATGCCATAGAAGAATTCCATTCTTGCTCAATATTTTGGCCTAGAAGTGAGGGATATCATAAATGCATTGTGCTTAAGTCTTCCATGTCTAAACATGATGGGAAGGAAGACCCCATACTTCCCTACCCATAGAATAGTTCCAAGAAAGGAAATGAGAGACCTCCTTCCAAACCTCCTATATATTCATTAAGATAAAAGAACCATGTAACCTAAAGTGATGTAGAGATCCAATAATATAACACACAACAAACTGTTTTTTATTTCTATCAACCTGGTTATTGTGCAATATCTTATATGTAAGAAGCGGTTTCAATGGATCTTCCCCTTCAAGAAAATGAATGAGCTCTTGGGATGAAAGAATATTCCCCTGTATGTAGATGATGATGAGTCTAAGAGCACCATCCTATTTCAACATAGTACATTAATGCTAAGGTTCCATTAGCAATCCCCCCTCATTTCCATAGTCCCTAAAAAGTGTCTCATCCAGCTTTAGAAATTGACATCTATTTAGAAACCAACAGGATGAGTAGCAAACATGTCCAACTTGTAGGATCTTGGAGATAATCATAAGTTTACTAGCAAATGGGAAATATTCTTCTTCTCAAGGAACCTCACTCTTCTTATTATGAAGTTCATTTTGGCATTCACAAAATGATATTCCTATTGGCCATCCACGTGGAAGCAAGTGGAATACCATGTTACCCCTAAGTTTTACATCATGGTAGCCATATTTTTTCCCCAAATTGTCCTAACATATGAGATGATATTGTGCAAATTTTGAGCCGAGTATTCCATGATCAGTTGTGCCTTCACAAGGATCCTTGTGATGTATTATGATGAGCCAAACGTTGTGGCAATATATCTTATGTATTTTTAGTAGACCATGTAGCCTGATTTATCAATGAAAAAAACGACATGATGAGGAACATTCTTGGAATGATTACAACCAAAATGATGCCCATGATCTGTTATATAACTCGCATAACTGGAACTCAATGAAGTTATTTTGATGGGAACATGCTAAAGTTTGTCAGTGCAATAAGATTTTTGAGCTGGAACAACCTTTTTGTCTAAAAGATCTTCATGCTCCTCTTATTTGCAATAGTTATTGCAGAGGCCAAACTCATTTTGCACTTCCTCAGTGCAGGGATCAATGAATCTAATATATTTCCAATAAGTCTCATGACTCATCTCATCCTTGGGTACATCCAGGTTGGGACCATATTTCCTAGTCTTGTTCCTGGAGCCATCGTAGATTTTGTTGGTGCAGTTCTGAGGGCACGAGACCAAATGAATGTGGCCATGTGTTGTTTTTTAAAATGCATATTTCACATTTCTGCCAGCCATGTTTCTCCTCATGCATATTTTATGTCATTAATATAAATCTCCTATGTTTCTGAAATAAATTTAGTGTTTCTCATATTACCATGCACTGTGTTATGCAACATTACAAACCAGGGTGATCAATCGGAAGTTGGAAAAAATAGCCACAAGATGGTTGGTTCATTCTGAATGTCCCTCATTGTCAAGGAGTTCCTTGGATATTCCCCCAATGATGGAGGATTTTCTAGGGGATGTCCCAAATGACAGGGCCTTGTCTTTTCCAAATTAGGATAAACGTTTCCAAAAATTCTTTTTTTAACCGATCAATTTTGATTAAGAGAAGCAAGCTTCTTCCATTAAAAGGTTATTAGTGGGTATCTATTTCGCCAGAGTTTCTTAGAATTTTCATGCCTGACCCATTTTCAGAAGCATAAATACATACACAAACATGGACATGTATTCAATGGACATGTCATTTAAGAGACTTAAACCCACCATATTTATTTTAAACTTATGTTTTTATTGAAGTCAACCTATCCCATCCCAAAGCCATCAAAGCATGGAAACAAAATTCATAACACTTGTTGGAGTCTCCTATTGTTGTCCCTTGGATCATCCCCTAAAATAGAGGAACGAGGAAGCATCGAATCCCATTTGTTTGGTTGATGTTTGACCAGACATTGTGAGAAAGTCCTAATTGACTTATTCACCTATTCTCTTTTCCCTGCAATTTGATGGTGATAAGAAATGTTGAATTAGAGATGTGTACCACAACATTTTCCAAAAGTGGCCCAAGATTTGGTAGATGTTTTAGAGGTGATAGAACAAGGCACCACATATAACCTATTTTAAGAAGAGTTTTACAATATGAAATACAACTCCATGTTTGTTGCAGGCTATGAAATGCACTCTCTTAGAAGAAAATTTAACAAAAAGTATATTGCCATTAACTGAGGGCTTAGTAACCCAGTACAAAACCCATGTTTATGTTTATAAGATTTTCCATGTGTGGAAGCAACCTTAGTCCTCAATGCACTGACTTTTTCTGTTGCTTCTTTCATTGACTTTGGTGTATATTGCTATAAGTTTAAGAAAATGCTTGTAGAACTTCAAATATATTCTCTCTAAAGCCATATAAAATTCTCTCAAACATAAGACATGGGCTTGGATACCACTTGAAACAAAACCACATCACAAAAAACATTGTACATGAGACACAAATAACAATAACATTATCACTCTTTATTAGTTG
>JZKD02S1593906.1:0-10107 GCA_000966675.3 Picea glauca
CGAAGGACAACTACCCGATACCTTAGATTAATGTAAGAATTTTTGTTTGGAATGAAAGGTCATAGAGTATCCACAATAGGGAAACTCAACAATTAAGAAATGGTATTACATAATTCAAAATTGTTTGTAGCAATCCCAACAAATTGTGTCTTGATAGATAACAACTATAATCGAACTATAACTTATGTAATACACGAGGGGAATGTCCCTATTAATGATTATTCCATCATGCTTACTCGTTCTATTGATGTTTTTGAAGGAATACTTCCATCATAATGTAATCTCATTAATATGGTTGCATGTTGATAGGGCGGGGGGGGGAGTCTATGGAGAGGGAAATATTGCATTAGAGGGTAGTAGTACAAGTCCATGATGTGCACAATCCACCAACTTTCACATTGGTCCTCAACTTCCACAAGTGATATATTAGTTCAACACCCATATTTAATCACGAAGTGGAAGCAATACTTATTTAATGTCGCTTGATGTTAGGTTAATCCCCTGTCCATATGACATGACGTCGATGATTTTATGGTTTTCTAATTGAAGAGCTCTATATTGTTGTCTAATGTAAATTTGTTTCGCATTGATTTTAAATTAAAACATATGGCCTATCTACAAATTTTATAAATAAATCATATCATTCAATTTAAAATAAAGATTGTTTCAATCATACATTTATTTGTGGCCTTGAATGTTAGAAGTACTTCTTTAGAGTAACATGTATTGGATAGGTATGCTCCTTATTGAGCTTCTTCATTGTTCCCCATCTCATTGTACTGGTGCTTCATATTTATTTTCTTCTTCTTTGTCCTTCTTTTAGGTTACTTTTCCTTTGGAACATGCTTTCACCTTCTCCTTGTGTCTTTACATATTGTATTCCTTGCACTGATATGGCCAATGTTTCCCTTTAGTGGATATTGATATCTCAATTAAAATTAAAAAATTGAACTTTAACATTAAAACCTCAAAACATATTAATATTCACTTTTAAACTAAACCCTAGTTTCTTAACATAAAGATGTTCCTACTCTCTAACCATTGAATGTACCTTTCCATGGTTCTTTGATTTCCTCTATTATGTGCTTTATTTTGCTTGGTTGTCACTTACCCTTTATTTCTTATATACTTCCTTCAATTGATTTAAATAAACATAGGTTGACTCATTACTATTATTCAAGAAAAACTATGCCACTTGAAATGATCCATTAACCCATTTCCTTATATTCAAAATAAAATGACCTCTTAACAAATTAAAACACGTTTTTATTTCATTTTATATTTTTATAATTTTAACATATTTTACTAATAAATCAAATTTCTGAAATAATTTCATATTTATTTATATTTAGATAATATAAATTGTTTTATTTTTTTGCTAAATTGTGTTCTCTCTTATAATGTTTAACTATCCAAATTACCAAATGTATTCGCTTATGAAAATTGGTTTTACTATTCATACAAAGTTTTAAAACAAAACACCCTTGAAATATCAAGCATGGTACAATGTATTAATAGTGAATTAAACACTTCATGGTTTAAAACTCTATATTCAATTCAACACTCTTTAACAAACAAACAAAAAATAGAGAATAAGAGCTATAAGTCTAACTATATTAAAGAAGGGTTTGGGTACCTTCTTCATTTTGAAAATGAGTTTATGATCTTCCTTTGTGTTTTGGTTTAGAACTAAATCTTTTACTTTAAGTCCAACATTATGGTTTGGTTTAGAACTAAATCTTCATAATTGAACGCCAAACCTACAACCAAATTACATTCACATGTGAATCTGAAAACTCAACGTGATCGACAGAATAAAGTGTGTAGTTGAAGCATCATGCCCAGGCACAATATCATGCATGGAAATTATTGCATTAGGGATTCAATCACGGCCAACAATGTATTAGCCGATCAATTTCTCCCCTCTGCAACCATCAGCGTAGACCTTATGCTCAACCTCTTCACTGCTAATGGAATGACGTTAGAAGAAGTTGTCCCAATGCTCGGTAAGACCAAAATATTCATCGCATAGATAGAAATATATGACACAACGTAGGGCTATCTTAGGTCAGCATAGAATAGCCAATAGCACCATCGCTTTTCTCCAGCAATGGATTTAAGAATCGAACCCAATACATGTGCCTCAACCAAAAAAATCTAATGGGAATCGAACACAAGTTTCCTCTGACTCGAACCCAAGGTCTGTGCTTCAACAAATCCACTGGAATGAAAATCAATGCACAAGTTTCCTCGAGCTCGAACCCGAGGTTTGTGCTTCAACAAATCCATTAGAATGCAAATCAATGCACCAACAAAACCTTGTTATTCTCACATATATATCTAATGAAAAAAATGTTGAGGTATTCTCCGCTTGTTGGCTGTTATCTTTTGGCTTCTAGTTTCTTCTTATCTAAACTCAGTCTTAGTCTCAGTCTCGGTCTCGAACTGAACTCAGCAACTGCAAAAATTATACACCTGATTGCAGATTTCTATGTGATGGGCTTCTTTTTAGCAGGTTTCTTCGTTTCCCAGAGCTTTCATTGCCATGCCTAAATTACAAAATAGGGATCGGAGGGAAAACGCTAAAATTACAAAACAGGGATCCGAGGGAAAGGCTAAGTGGGAAAATCAAGGGAAGTTTTTTCAAATTCAAAAATGGATTACAAAACAGGGATCGAAGTGGAAAATGCTAAGTGGACAAATTGTGACAATTTGTGTAAGTGGTCGAAATCGGGCATGTAAATGTGGACAAAATCTTTATTTTTTGTTGTTTAAATAGCATTTTTGAATGCATAGATGGATTCAGCATGCTGAAAAACCCCTGGGGCACTCGGATTATACAAACTTAGCCAATCAAATCTACAAATCCAACCATTCCTCACCAGATTTCGGGCAAAATCAAACGGAAAAAATCATCGAAAAACTTCCAAAAGGTAGAACATTTAGACTACTGCTTAAACATCACCTGAGTGTCTCCTCGATCAGCTCACTGTACCTTACGTTTCTTGGGGGATTTAAGGACAGTGAATTGGAGGCTCCAGAATTAGTGATCGACGGGAGTCGGAAAATGAGTTGATCTACATGGATGTGGATGGGAGCATGGGTGCGTGAAGGTAGTCGATGGGAGCATTGGTGCCCATTGGTATGGAAATGCACGAGTGTGTTGCATGACTCTGGAGCAAGCTGGATATTGTTTTCCATTGGCTGCTTCCATTCATTGGACTTCTCTTTAAGATTTCTCTATTGATTTCTCTTAATGACTTAATCAACCATTCACTTCTCTTACATAAGCCATAGGATATAGGCTAACCAACCAACTTTCATTGCCCCTTAAGAGTAGGAAAGCTCTTGAATAGGAGTTCTTTCATTTAAAGCTCTTGATGAACACTTCCAACATAAGGTTGACCTTGCTAGTTCATGAATTGACTTTATCGTACCAACATTTAGGGACCACCAAAGAATGGATTATTTCATTCATTCAACAGCAACTAATCCATTCATTTATTAGCTTCAAACAGCACGAAACATCATTCATGAATCAGCTCATTAATACATTCATTAGCTCACACAAGGACAGACAGACATTCAATCAATTGGGCAGGACATATATTCATTCAATAGGCTCAGAGGCTCATTTATTCAATCCATATATTAAGACACTAGGAGGAAAATCAATCTATTTGGAGATATCAATCATTTTATAGGGGAATTTACCTCGATAGCGGGCCCTATGGTTTCTATAGATTGATATTTCCTAAAGTTGATCACTTTGTTATTCCTAAGTAGCTAAAGAGGAATAGAACTTAAATATATCTTATCTCCTTGTAGCTAGTAATATATCCTGATAAATAAAGAAAAGGTGGTAAGTAAAATATATATAGTAGTTATCCTTCCTTGCATAGTGGTTTTTGCGATATGTTGGGCTCCTGGTGGTTTTACATATAAATAGTGGTTCTAAGGGATATCTCGTATGGGTTGAGAGCAGGGTACGCGGGGGTGTTCAATCGTGGATTTCTTATTAGTAAACTTGGAACTTCTTTCCTGATATATAATAGTAGCTAAAGAGTAAGAGATCCTACACTGGATACTTAATATCTTCTAGCTCCTAAATTGTAATATATACATTCTATAATCCTAAGACTACTTATCCTAAGCTCCTAAATATACTTTAGAAATAGTAAAGAAGAGTCATAGTAATTGTAAAGGTATTGATCTTTATATAGATCATTATGTCTAAAGGAGAGAAAATAGAGGTTATATATTTTAAGTAATGACTCCTCTATGGGTATCGGGTTGATCTGAATTCCTTGGGTCTGGGATGGTTTTGTTATAAAAAGGTGTCTTTAAGGGCCATCGAAGATGGGTCAATGATGCATGCATAGAGGAATATCTCACATGTTACCTATTACATATGCATTACCTCTATAGATTCATATCCATGACCTATATATATAATATTCTAAACCTACACAAATAGTTGCAGATTATTCAGTTGCATATCATCCACTCCCCTACAACTTATATGCATTCATTGGTACGATCTCGCAGAAAATGTGCATTTTTCTTATTTAACAATGCACTCTCGATTGAAATGTGACAACGATCTCGAAATTAGTTGGTCACTTGTAGTGATTTGATGGAAGGAATGATGGTTCAAAATCTTGTATGTATATCAGCTTGTTACTTCATGCATGAAGAGAGAGAAATTTCATGCTACATCTTCTCTCGTCTTGATTGACTTTGGTTGACTTGTTGTGGTGTTCACCTTGTAAATTGATTTCATGTCTGAATGAGCCCGCCTAGTTGCTGATGAATGTCAAATTGTCTTAAGGTAAGGAGTCTTTGCCTCTAACCAGACTTGTAGTAATAGTTGTAGATAGGCAATGAAATATCGGGGGTCTGACAACTAATGGGGGTCTGGTCGAGTGAAGGCTAATGGGTTTTGCGGAGTGACATTGGTAGTAGGGGTAACAAGTTCTTTAGTCAAGTTCGAGTCATAGGTGGAGTGGTTATTGCCTACATGTGACTATATAATGAATGGATAGAAAATAATGGTCTCTTTGATTTCTTATGCTAACTAGGTTTAGTCATTGAGAGAAGAGGCTACTTTGTTGAGAGAAGAGACTACTTTGTTGAGTTCTAGTACCTAAGGTGATAGTAATAGTTCCTAAGGTGATAGTAATAGTGAATATAAGATTGAATCCAGTTGTTAAATCAGTGAGTAGTTCCTAAGGTAGTAAGAGTTTAGTGAAAGTCTAGGAGTTTTGGTAAAGAGTGAAAATGGTATCTTTGTGTCTTGTCTCTATAGAGGTACAAATAGAAATAATGTCAAGGTGTAAAAAAGGTGTTGTTGGCCTGTGTTATTCCAAGTTAAATATCTAGTTAAATAGGCCATAAAGTGATAGCTACATCCCGACATGATTATCCATTAGTTGTTCTTTCCTATTGGATTCATAACGATAATAATAGGAGTAGCATAGAGTCGAGGAGAGACACTCTTTGGGGTGGTGGTTTCAAGCTCCTCGATGTTGTGAGGTGTAGTTTATGGCCTAGGAATCTCTTCTCTATGAATCTAGTATGAGTTGAGTCTAATATATTTAACCAAACAAGACACTAAAGACTAAATATAATCTACATAAGCTACAAACTAGTTCTGATTGTTTCTAAGACTATAAATAAAGAAATCAAACTAATACAACTAAAGATTTATTTATCTTCCTCTTCCTAAGTAAACGAGAAATATATCCTAAATAGTCCTTAAATATAAAGCTACATACTATCTTTTAAAGAGTATCTTTCCAGATCCTAATGAAAAGTATAGTTTTGGGGAGTGTAGCCCCTTCAACTTGTGTCTGTGTTGGGTGCATGATAGATGATAGAGGGACCATAGTCTCTATTGAATAAAAGATACATATATTATATACCTGTGTATTGTCCTTACTAGCATGGGAGTTAATCGGGATCCTCCCTCGTATCAAGGTGGTTTTATTACTTCAATATGTAATATAAGGCCTATTGAAAATGGTTATAAGGTCATCTATCAGGTCCTCTGTCTTTGAAGATAGATTATAAGTTGATTGTCTAACTATTCTTATCTTATATCCTAATTGTTAAGGAGTCAAATATCCTTAATGAAGGAATAGATCCTACAAATAAGACTATAAATAACCTAAAGATACGTAATAAAGAGGAAGAGACGGTTTCTCTCCTCTGTCTTTGAAGATAGATTATAAGTTGATCGTCTAACTATTCTTATCTTATCTCCTAATTGTTAAGGAGTAAAAGATCCTTAATGAAGGAATAGATCCTACAAATAAGACTATAAATAACCTAAAGATACATAATAAAGAGGAAGAGATGGTTTCTCTCATCACTGCTACACTTTATACTTATTCTACTCTAAAGAATACTTAATAGCTCCTACACTCTAAACTATAAATACTATAGAGCTTCCTCCGCCCAGCGATTTGACCGTTAAAGTCTACGGAGGTATACATACCCTACCCCCCTTTGGATTTGAACTTGACCTCTTAGGAGGAAACACATGTTCTTAACCATTAGGCCCACTCAGTTACTCTTCTTATTCTTTGATACATAAAGGCTAACTTACTAATATTCAATAGTTATTAATTCATATACAAACACAAATACTAACTCTGTCTCCTTAATATATGTATCTTTTAACCCTGGCATAAGATTAAATTCAATTCCTATACCTACACTAACTACTATAAGGACTCTAAAGTTACTATAGAGCATGAGTTAGAATACATAAAGAGAGGAGTTCCAACTCTTTAAACTAGTTATACTTCCTAGACTTTATCTCAACATTATATACTTAATATATTATATTCCTACTATTCAACATTAAATTATATATCTATTAATACATAAACTATAACAACTATTCCTTACTTTATCTAACTTACTCCTTAAACAACCATTTAATCTAATTCCTACTCGTTGTAAGACCTTATATATTATATTCCTACTATTCAACATTAAATTATATATATATATATATTAATACATAAACTATAACAACTATTCCTTACTTTATCTAACTTACTCCTTAAACAACTATTTAATCTAATTCCTACTCTTTATAAGACCTTATTCTCACCATTAAAGAGAAACCTTAACTAATTAACTCCTCTTACTTACAAAACATACAAAGGATCTATTCTTTCTTTCAACCTCCTAAAGGTCTAATGAAACTAATCTAATAGTTATATAGAGGACTAATACATCTAAAGTACATATAAAGAGTTCTAACTAATTTCTCTAGTTAACGAGTTAATATGCATCCTATCTCCAAACTAATAATTAAAGAAGAAAAAGGATCCATACATAGGAGTTCCTACACTTTAACTAATAAGAATACTCTACTTCTTTTAACTTATAACTATTAAATAAAGGAGACATAATCCTTACTAAATGAGAAATAAAGATAGAAGCATGTCCTACTTCTAATCCTTTCTATATGTTTGAGCATACTTAATATAGGGGTGAGGATATTTTCTAAAGGGGTTAGGGTTTGCTTCCCCTCTGATAAGCTTCCAACAATGGGAGATCTATTATACAGTGTTGGTTGAAGCCATATAATTCCTTGCTTTCTCTATTGTTGAGGAAGTTGGTTCCTCCGCTTGTAAGAAAGTAATATCCCATCCCAAAGCACTCCTTAAAAATGGAAGACTCTAATCCTACGTTAGATATTGGTAGCAGTTTTTCCTTTTGGTAGAGTGTGTTTCTTCTGCTATGAATAGTAAGGTAGCACTAATGAATAAAAGAGTGGTTTAAAGGCTAGTAGAATAAGGTTAGAGGGTCTTGATTGTTGATATTATAGTAGTTGCGGGAGGTATTAACCTCCACGTGTAACCCTAACAAGAATAGAATATTCTTGAAAGCAAGAAGAAACCCTAAAGCATTGGACATAACCCTAGAAGACAAGTCGGCTAAAGAAAATAATTAATATTGAGTCTTTATCCTCCAAAAAGAGAAGTCGGCCCAGACAGCTAAGAAAGAGCAGTATAAATACAGGATGACAGAGCTCATTTGGACACACACAGCTCACAACTACAGAAATTTAGTAAGTGCGCAAGTTTGGAGAGTAGTTGTAGTTGCAGTTATTGCAACTTGTATTTTCGGTTTTAGGCTTGGACTTTCTATTAGTTATGGTTTGGACTTTCTGCTTGGTACGCTAGCTCTGGAGAGTGGTACGCTACCTTGGTTGGTTATCGGGTCTAGAGTTTGCTTCCAGAATTATTCTCTCTGTCAAGGTTAAGGTGCTTGGGGGTGGCTTCGGCCTATGGTTGGGTGACAATATTGCTATATTGTCTATGGTGAAATGAGCACACCTATTTTTCTAATAGGTTATGGGCCCACACTATCTTCGGACAATCTAACTGCTGGAAGATAGATTGGGAGGATTTGCTCAGTTACAGTTGCAGTTGCAGTCAAAGTTTTGCTACAGCAACGAAACCATAACCCTCTTGTTAAGGCACCTTAAGCGAAGTGATTGACCTAATTTATGTATAACCTAGTGCGTCCTATCCTAGTTAGCCCTAGCCTAGTGCACCTCCTGGTACTCTCAGCAAGCTAAGACATCAAGTTTGAGTTTTTGGTTAAAGTCAAAGGTTGACCAAGTCAAAGCAGTCATGACTTACTCTATGAATTCAAAAAACAAGTTAGAAGGGGATTCTAACTTTAGAGCATGGAAGACAAGGATTGATCTCATCCATTCCAAGAATAAAGTGTTGGATATCGTGAAAGGAAAGATCATGGAACAACAGTTTGAAGAAGAAAAAGAGAAGGAACCTCAAAACATTGCACTTATAGAGAAGTTCAAGGAAAATGGCATAAATGTCATGAGTATAATAGTGGACTCTGTAAAAGACCACTTGATACCCTACATCTCTCATCTTGACTCATCTAAGAATATGTATGATGCCCTAACTAACCTCTTCTCAGTTAGAAACATTGGACAAGTAATGAGTCTAAAGAATGAGCTTCGTGACATGAAAATGAATGATGATGACAGCATTGTAAGATAGAGACATTATAAAGTAAGAGACACTAGTGATAGACAATGACATACCTATCATGAACAAAGCTATCTCATACATAATATCCACTCATGAATCCAAGCTTTCTCATAGCTATTACTGATGAACGTAAAAGATACCTATTACTAAACCCGACTTGTAAATACCATACATTTGCTTGAACGCTAAAGAGAGCTTACTAATTCATCCTCCTAATGTTATCGACTTGATCTATCTCGCTCCACTCTTATTCATTGTTGTTCCTATCATTGAACCAATGAGTAATACATAGCGCTCTAGTTGTTTTCAGTGGCTATATTTGTAAGACATAAGACCTTGTAGTAAGAGTGAGTGAGAAACACCTTCATTGATGTGAGTGAGTCTGACCATGGTGTGTTTACCTAGGGATCACATACTATAACCTGGTAGGTAAGAGGTTGTGTTGGGCAAGCCCACCTACTGATGAATAGCCCTAGTCTTGTATCTCTTCAATAGTAATAGTAATAAAACAAGCGGGAGCTGGACCTGAACATATATCTATAGCCATTATGTTTGTGTATCTGGTTATCTTGGGAGCTGGACTGAAGAAACGAGTTGTCAGGCTTGTGGGATATTGAAGAGGCGGGTTGTCAGGCCCATGAGAAATTTCTCTATGGTTGAGAGAATTGTTGGGGAATTGATTTCCTGAAGGTGCTAAACTGCAGCTACAAGGCTTTGGGACTTCATGTTAGGCCTGTTGTTGAAGCCCGGAAAGGAAGTGGGGCAGCCGAAGGACTATTGAGCAGAGATGGGGCACACTTCCTAGGTGGGACAGGCATGTGGGGAATGAGGGATTGTACGTTGTTAGTTTGAGTTGGCACCTGTGACGAAGCCTTTCTTGTTGTCTATGAACCATTAGCCCGGTTAGGAATCCCTCTACCCAGGTGGAGTTTAGTCCCAGCTCGGGGGTGACCCACTGCTGAGAGTGATGAGCAGTGTGGTCTAAAGCTGCGAGGTTCGTGGAAGGTCTACACGCAGTTGGTGATATTCTTACCAAGATAAGTGTCAATTGTGTGATAAATTT
>JZKD02S1593908.1:0-10107 GCA_000966675.3 Picea glauca
GTCAGAACATGTCCATAACATATCATCAAATCAATGAAATATCACAGTAAATACATCAACCCAAATAGCACACTCCCTGACTCAATCCAGAGTCCAAGGGGTTCCATCGATGCCTTGACATCCTCAAGGTCCAAAACCCTGTACACTCAGTAAAATCGAGTCAGTAGCACCTGTCTATGTCAAGGCAATAAAACATCAAGTCATCTATCATAATGCATCATAATCAAGGATAAATGTTTTAACATCATAAAATTCCAGATCACTTGCGAGCAAGTGTCCTCAAAAAATATGTTTACTCAGTGCGCCAGAGCGAGATGTTACACAGATATGGTGTTTGTTCCAGTTGTGTTCTCAACAAACATCATCGGGACATATTTGACAAACATGCCTCTTGGCACGCCTCAGGCCCTTTGCAACTTGTTCACAATGACTTGTGTGGTCTAGTTTCTTCTCCTCTTTCTGTGTGCAAGTATTTCTTAACTTTCATTGATGAATTTTCTAGACATACTTGGTTTTACTTATTAAAATTTAAGAGCAATGTTTTTGACAGGTTTCTACCCTAAAAGGCCCTTGTAGAAAAGCAATTTGTACATCAAATTCAAAGGCTAAGAACATATAATGGAGGAGAATATGTGAACAATAATTTTACATGTTGTTGCACTACATAGGGCATCCAAATGCAAGACATTGTTCCATATACACCACAAAAAATTGTGTTGCTAAGAGAAAGAATCACACATTAAAAGAAATGGTTAATTGTATGATCCAATATAAGGGATTAAGTCTAAAGTATTGGGTGAAAGCCATCAACTCTGAAAATTACATAGTAAATTTCACTCCCATAAAGGCTCTTAAAAATATAACACTGGAAGAAGCTTGGACTAAAATTAAACTAGATGTAAGTCACTTCCATGTATTTGGCAGTATAGCATGGGCTCACATTCCTTATGAGAAAAAGAAAGCATTGTAGCCTAAAAGTTAGAAGTGTATATTTGTTGGTTATTTTGAATATGTCAAAGGTTATATACTTCTTCAACCACATTGTAATGAAATTATTATTAGAAGATATGTTAAATTTGGTGAAAATATCTTGGCCTGTGAGCCTAATTCGACGATTGTGCCTTCTTCGGCCTACGAGCCATCTTCGATGTTTGTGCCTTATTATGTTCCTATTTTGGTTTATTCTTTAGATGATGAAAATGAGGATGAAAATCCACCTCTGCCTTCTCACCTTCCTCAAGATGAGTCCTTTGAACCTAAACCAACACCATCTCTATCGCTTCCTAGATGGGTTCATTCAACACGAGAAGTAGTTGGTAATATTATCGGTGATCCTTCATATCAACGTCGGACATGTTCATAGTTCAACAAATCCTCTTCTCTTTTGGCTCAAGTTTCATAGACTCATGATCCTAAGACATTTTCATAAGCTTGATTTCATCTATATTGGGATACAATGATGAATGAAGAGTATTTTTCTTTAATGGAAAACGATAATTGGGATGTTGTACCTATTCCAAAAGGAAGAAAACTTGTTAGATGTAAATGGGTCTACAGAACTAAGTATGCATCAGATGGAAGTGTTGAAAGACACAAGGATAGGTTAGTTTCCAAAGTATTTTCCCAAGTTGAATGAATTGACTATAATGAAACCTTTTCTTGTGTCACCAAAATAAATTCCATCCATCTTGTTCTTGCCCTTCTTGCCTCATATAAATGGGAGGTCCATCATATGGATGTTAAATCCTCCTTCTTGCATGGGGATTTGCAAGATGAAATATACATGGAACAACCTCCTGGATATGTACATAATGACTCTAGCATTGTTTTTCTCATTAAGAAATATATTTATCATCTTAAGCAAGCTCCCCGAGATTGGTATGCCAAAATGGACAACTTTCTTATTGACACCATATTTTCTAGATGCCATTATGATCCTAATGTTTATACCAAGAAAGTATGAAGCCATATCACGATATTTTTCCTTTATGTTGATGACCTTATCCTTACTATTAGTGACTCAAAACTTTTAAACCATGTGAAAACCAGCCTTAAGAAGAAATTTGAAATCACAAACTTAGGTTTTTTTCACTATTTCCTTGGCCTCCAAGTTTTGCAAACCAATGAAGGAATTTTTATGCATGTGACCTTATTCATCACTTTCACATGGAATATCGTAAACCAACCCCCTCTCCCTTCTAGTCTGGAGTCAAGCTTGTTTCCACTTGCACTTCTCCCGAAGTTGATGCCACCTGTACTTCTCCCAAAGTTGATGCCACCTTGTATCGTCAGTTATTTGGTAGCCTCTTATATTTGACTCATACCCCTCCTGATATTTCCTTTGTTGTTGGTATTTTTGTCTGGTATATGCAAACACTTCATGAAATCCATTGTAAAGTAGCTAAAAGGATACTTCAGTATGTCTGGGGTACAATTTAGTTCGGTATACATTACAATTTAGGGGGGACTCTTTTATTGGTTGGTTTCACTGATTCAGATTGGGCTTGCGAACATGGTGATCATAAGTATACTGCAGGTTATGTTTTCATCCTTGGTTTAGGACCTGTCGATTGGGCATATAAGAAACAACATGCTATTGCATTTTATTTAGCAAAAGAAAAGTACTAAGTAGCGGTAAATGAAAGTCGAGAATTCTTGTGGTGAGACAATCAGAGTTCCATCAAGCTCACCAAAGACCCCTTTAAACATCAATGCAAAAAAGACATCAAGCTACACATGTACGTCATGAGAAAGATTTTTCATGGTCAAGTTATTGAAGTGCTCTTTTTCCTTACACAATATCAAGTTGTAGACATTTTCACAAAGTCTCTTATAGAAGCAAAGTTTTCCAAACTTAGATTTATGTTAGGATTTCAAGAAGTTGTCATTAAGGGGGGATAGGCTCTAATGCCTCATTCCTTCTCCTATTGTATCACTATTTTAAATCCTTCAATCATATCTCAAATTGTTATTAAGGGGGGATGTTAGGATATTTAGACACTTATAAGTTAGTTAATATCTACTTGGTCTAATGTGTCGTTAGATAAAAGTGTGTTTATTAGTGTGTTTCTTTAGTATGAATTAGTATGCATTTGTAGTTAATAAATATGACGGTCACAATATGTTCCCAACATAGAGTGATCCGACAGTTCATATTCTCCTTGATCTTAATGACTACATTGATTTGTGTCTTAACACCCTATTGGTCCATGATCTCTATTTAAAGAGCATGGAGGGTAATTTTTCGATGATCAATTGTGAGAAACTCTCTTGTAAAATTTATCTGTAATATTTTTCTTTTGAATTAATAAACTTCTCCAAGGGGCCATGTTGGTTGGGGTAGTGGATGTTTTCTCGTAGGGTTTTACCATGTAAAAACATCAGTGTGTTGATCTTTGATCTGGTTGTGTGAGTGGTTACTGAAGGCGTTTATCCTCTGTTGGAATACTTGTGTTTTTTAACACCTAACATGTCAATGTACTTCCAACATACCTCTCCACAACCTAACACACCAATTGTTGTCTTCATCGTGCCAAAGTGAGGTTGTCACCTTCTTCAACTCACTAAGTCACACTCATACAAATATGTTGTCCCACTTCCAAGGTGCCTTTAGGACACTGCCCTCTTCATGGAAAGGCATATATCCAGGTATGCCCTGGCACCTCTTCACAAGGTACCCAAGAGCATATTTCCTTCTTCCTTGCAGTGTGCCAAGTCTTTGTATTCCCAATGAATGGAATGTACCCAATACCTACCACCAAGTCTATTGGTGTACATAGTGTTTCACTTGTTCTCTGTGCATAAGTATCTTATGCTTCTTACTCCAATTCTGGTTGAGTGAGTGTCTCCATGCACTGCATTATCTTAACACTTATATTTTTTTCCTAAAGTGAGTTTTCCAACTAATATACCTTAACCTTTCTACAAATTGATTGGAAACAAAGTGACTTGGGTTGCATCTCCTCTGTGATGTCCTCCTCATCCTAAAACATAATCATTATTTTTACATCCCCATCACTCAATCCAACCTCAAAGAATAAGGTAAATTCTTTCTCCCTTCCTCTAGCTTCCAAGTCACCCCACTAACCCAACATGCCAATATATTGTTAATCTCCCTCTCCAAAACCTAACACACCCACTGTTGTCTTCATTGTGCCAATGTGAGGTCTCCACCTTCTTCAACTCACTAAGTCATACTCATACAAATATGTTGTGATGCCCACTTCCAAAGAGTTGTACACCACACCACCCTTTTCAAGATAATGTATATCTCCAAGTTTGTGATGACACCTCTTTGCAAGGCTCCCAAGGCTGTGTTTCCTTCTTCCCAGCAGTGTTCCAAATATTTGTCTTCTCAACAAATGGAATGTACTCAATGGCTGCAACCAAGGCTATTGGTGTACATAATGTTTGACTTGTTCTCTATGCACAAGTATATGAACACCAACCTAAATTCCTTCAATATGCATACCAACTACTTAAGTCATTTTATACTGAGTTGAAATCCATATATCCCCATGAATTTCCAACAAAATTTCATAAAGGTTGTAGGGTCATAGTCCTCCATTCTCACTTCTTCCATATATGAATCCAATTTTGGTTGAGTGAGTGCTTCCATGCACTACTCCATCTCAACACTTGTATTCTTTTCCAAAAATGATTTGTATCACCAATGTGTCTCAACCTTTTTGCAACTCTACTAGTAGAAAAGTGACTTAGGTTGCATCTCCCATGATATTTCCTCGGCAAGTGTTGCAATGGTTGACTTTAACTCATCCTCATATTCTTACTTCTGACACTACAAGCTTTGCAAAAAAAATTCTCTCTGGTCGAATCCTCCCAAGGTCAACATGGTCTAACACACCCCTTGCTATTGAATTCTATTGCAAGGTATTTCCACACTTTTGTAGACTCCCTCAATCAAATTGATAATAGAAATCATGGATATTCGTCCAAGCTACCTCTTCATTGTCAAGGTCATACTTAGTGTTTTGGATTCATCCAATAACACCAAGCAACCTGTGTACAGGAGTGGAAATGACTTAGAGAATATAGGAAATTATTTTCCCAAGACAAATTCACGATCATCCAATGGAGCAACAATCAAGCCCCAATTTCTGAACCAACTTCCAAATTTCAAAGGTTCGGATCAGTGAACCACCCTAACTGTCGAATCGACTGGTGAGTTGACCACCTTTTACATGGCCATGTTACTCTCAAGCATATGACGAAGCGACTTCATGGTCCACTCACTCTAAAGTTTCTTGTTCCACAGGTGTCAACCAAAGTATCCACCTTCATCCCATTCATTTTTGCATCAACAAAGAAAAGTCCTTCTCCTTCACCTTGTGAACATTGTTTGCGGCCTCTTTCTTGGGAATCATCTAGAAATGTTTCCAAAGGGTCAACTAATTTAAACATCTCTTTTTAATGTGAAATCATTTGGAATACTTCCACCATGGCGACAAGATTCTCGTTTTCCTACTACACTTTTATTCCAACCATTACAACTTAGTATTCATTAGATAGTCTACTGCGAAGTGATTTTCTTCACAAAGAAAACACCAAACAAGTATTCCTCTATGATCAAGCAGCTTATTCATTGTTTTGACCTCTCCTTTTCTTTGGGCATCCTCCTCTCTGAGCAACCGAAGCCTTGGGATCTTCCTATAATGGGCTCCATCCAAAAATGCCACTGTCCATTAATCTTTGTCATTGCCTATAGACATTGGTTCAAATATTTGATCCTGCCTTTCCAAGTTTTTATGCCTTCCATACTATTGTATCAGGTCGACATGCCTTATCCTACATTCATGCAACTCTTCTCTTATCGCATGCACCCAAGTTTGACCTATCCCGCATATATGTTTGGCTACTTCAATTGAAAAATTATGGCCAATTCCTGCAGTTGGTTCACCAACATGATTGATCATCTATCCCAAGACTTACTGACTTGCCTATGATTCGACCCAAGTTACTTTCCTACTGTTTCCTTGTTTTAATTTCACCTTAGTTACCTACTCTACCAAGGTTCCAAGGTTGCACTCTTCCCAACTCAGTGTGCCAGGTATACAATGAACTGACACTCTTCTTGTGCACAGAGCATCCCACCTACCACCAAATTGAAACAATAAACCTAACTTATTTCCAGCTTCAACTCTGCAATGAAATATGCTACGATTTCTACAGTCATTTTTCCTATCTAGGTGCTTCAATTTTCCAAATAAACTTTTCCTTGGTTTGCATAAGGTGTGCACCCAAAACTATCCACAAGTTTCAACTTTGTCCACAAATCAATGTGTCAATCGACACCAACTTCTTCCACAAGATTGATACCAACTTCCCACCAAATTATGTGGCCAAAGATATCTCCACGATGAACCAATCCACCTCACTGAATGGTTCACCAAATATTTTGTGATACAATCTATCACAAAGGAAAAAATGGTGAAAACATCACCAAACTATTTTTAAAGTTTTGTTTCATATCATTTATCACACACCCACAGTCTACCCAGGGTCATTGTCGAATTGTCACACCCAAGTTGTCTGAAACCTGACTGTTGTGTGCTATTGTGGTGACTCTTACTTGATGTCTTGAAAAATCCAAGGATATTGCCCCAAGACTATGCCTCTTCACCTAGAGCATACCCATACTATTTTATAGGCTACATGAGAGTCACAATAGAACTCAATATAACTCAGTTGCATACTTGGAAAATTTTCATTCACTAACAACACTAAGTCATTTAATCATACAACCACAAAATATGTGAAAGAAAGAGAACACTTGAAAAACATACAATATATATGGTTTTATAGTGTAGGTAGCATAAATAGTGCCTAACTCGGTTTACAACATTGACAGAGTTGCATGACTTACCTCACTTCACTAAGACAAATCTCTCATACACATATTCTCCCTAGAGAACTTCATCATCGTAACAATATTCTCACCCTTGTGATTCATGCCATATAAGTTCCCACCAAAGAATTAATTGTGTCTTCATGTCACAAAAATCACTTCACCAAGAACCCAGAAGACTCCCATTCTTTCTCATATGCTACGTAAAGACTTCATCAAATCTCGTTTTTGGCACCTATCTTGGCTACTTGTCATCCATATCTTCGCATATATTCCTCTTCACCCAAGTTGAGTCTCCTCCCTTCACTTCGAGCGTAGAGTATTTGTTGTATGTTTCTTGGCTCACTCCACCTTCGTCCATATATACACCTCATGATTCCCCCAACCATAAAATCCGTTCGATGGATCATCACGTCTCTCGGTGGTGTGGGTTGATTTGACTCATAATTTACCACATACATTTTCCTATCTAACTCGTTGTGCCTCCGTGTGGGTCACATTGAGTCGTCTTGGATAATACATACAAGAGATGAAATTGCATCCCCCATGATGTGTTTTTCTACTTAATTCCTTTGTTCACTCCATATCTTGGCTCACCCTATCTCACATCATATTTCCCAACACATGAATTGATCCAACTCCCCTTGGTTCATGATGTCTCTCCACCTTGTTCAACTCACATATGAAAGTATGGGATTGGGCCCACTTGGTCGATCTCACTCACAAGTCTCCCCACTTCATTTCTATATAAATATGGGGCACTCTCATCTTTTCCCAACAACCCCAAATTATGCAGTCCACTTGATTCCAAGGATTTCTATTTCATGATTGAAAGTAACTCTTGCACTCTTCTTTCACATGCTAATCTCATTCACAAAATTTAATTTAGATATTTATTTTCAATGTTTCAGGAATATTACAAGTACAAAAATATTAATGACAAGTCTTATATATAAATAAAATTTTATTTTAATATGGTTTTATTATGTATGATTGAGTAAAAATACACTCTACAATACATTATAGGGGATTTTTTCATGTGAGATATGCTCATGTAACGTAAAAAATTAAAATAATAATAAAACATTAAAATAAAAATAAAAATATAAAACAATAATAATAAATAATAATAATAATAATTATTATTATTATTTATGTAGGCTTCATTATATATGATGATGATTACGACGACGATGATGATGGTTAACATCCACTCATACCAAATTGGTCTATCGAACTTTAAGAGGGTGTGTGTGTGCGGAGGTTGTAATATATTGAGTTCATAATAATTACTTTAGTTTGCTATATAATTACTTTTTTGAACGAGAATAATACTTCTCTGCGACTTTGAACGGTAATAAAACTTTCTATGTATTTTGGAATGGGAATAATAATTCTCTATGGTTTCGAAAGAGATATTTTGTTTGGAACATTATATCTCTGTAGTTGTAAAGGAGAAATTTAGAATAATCTCCGCAGTTTTGAACTTTTTGACACGAATACTCTATGGGGATTTGAATATTTTTTAGTTATGGGTTCGTCCACCCGTTGATCACCTACATGTGTGCTCATAAATCAGTTCCGACTTCTTCAGCCTGCTAAACACCTACACATGAAATTAGGTGAGTCAGTTGTTACCTTGATTCAAGTTTAATTTAAAATATATTTGTAATTCAGTATCCTGTGAAAATTAAAGAGATTTAAATATAATTAAAATTATTTACTTATTTATTTTTATTTATTTTAAGTTTAATAAGTAAAATTTGATTTTAGAGAGAATAATTAATATCATTATTATCAATTAAAAAAATTCTTTTCCATTTTTAAAGTCACACCAAAATAACAATTGTTACTTATTTTATCTTCTTTTCAATATGAGCACTCCACCACCTATTCCAAAAACTCATCCTGGGGGAGGCCCCCCTATGTTACCTTAGATAGCCTTTACAATTATATGGAATCATTATAACAAAGGAGAGAAGAAAAATATGTCAAACACCAAATAGAGCTAGAATCACTAGAAAAAGGGAGTGAATAAAGAGACATAAAACTCCAAATAGAGCTAGAGGCAATGGTTGATAATAAAAAAAATATGACTCTTCAAATATACCATTCAAAATCAAATAGAGGATAGCTTCTTAGGGTTCAAGATTCAATTATAGAAAATGGAGGATAGGATTCAAGAAATGGAAAAATAAAAAGAATCAACCCAAGAAGTAGAGGTTGAAGAAAACCACAACTTGAGAGATAGGATTAAACAACTAGAAGAAAAACTAACCAACAATTTGACCCTTAGTAATCTAGAAAACAAATTGGATAGCAAACCCATCATATAAGAAATGAATAAGCTAATTGAAATGGACCATGAGAGTAATAAAAGAGCGTTGAACCTCATAATTTTTTGTAAAAAAGAACAACAAGAGGAGGATACGCTAGCAATAGCAAAATAAGAATTTAAAAATAAATCACAAACTGAAACAACTTACCTTATAAAATTAAAGAGGCTAGGAAAAATAATTGATCATAAAGATAGGTTCATCTGTGTCAAATTAAGTTGTAATGACAATAAAGATAGCATACTCAGTAAATATCTGAGCTTAAAATGGTCAGGAATATTTATAAATGAAGACCTCATTCCCGAAGACCAATATGAATTAAGGAAGGAAGTTCCAAAGGTAAAAGAAGCTACGAAAGAAGGAAAATGAGAAATATTTAGAAATCAAAAATCTATTTTTAGGGATAGAGATCAAAAGGATAATAATAAATAGGAATTTGGGACACTCGGGATCCTTTTTTGGAACTGTCGTGGATTTCCATGGCGCAAAGGTCATTTGATAAGTTGGATCCTGAGTGATATTGATATTATTTTTCTATTTGAAACTTGGGATAATGAAGAGCCTAAGGTCCCTAAAATAGAAGGATTTGTCTTGTGGTCAACATGGAATACAAATTCCCACTATAGAGGGATAGGAGGCATAGATTTTTATATTAGAAATAGAATTTCTCCTCACATTCAACTTCATAAGACCGACCCTCTCAATCATTACGTTTGGATAGAAATTTCAAACACCAATGCTAAGAAGATGTATATATCAATTTCCTATTTTTCACCTATTAATTCTCCTTTTTATAAGAAAAACATTATAGATAGCAATTGTCCCTATCATAATTTAGAACAAGATATTTGTAGTTTTAAAAATGAAGGTAATATCCTCCTACTAGGAAACTTTAATGCTAGGACT
>JZKD02S1593909.1:7866-22221 GCA_000966675.3 Picea glauca
TTTCTTCTTTGCAAGCACTTTGACTTCTTTGACCTTTTGGGGTTTCAAGCCAATCATATGAGGGTCCTTCAACTTTGTAAGGCCATAACTCTCAAACTGTGAGGAGTTATGTGACTTTCCACATACCACCGGAAATGGCATGACATGTACTATCCATCTAGAATAATAGTATTACCTGCAAATATATCAAAAATCATACCATTATACATTAAACAAACTTGGGTCCATTACCCAAACCTTTGTGCTACCAAAATTCACTACTGGACTTTCTTCAAGGGTTGACATCAATGACAACCAACCCAATTAATCAACAACATCCCCCTTTGGCATTGATGGCAACACTTTGATGCAATATTGAAATCATATCAGTCATGCTCCCCCTGGAACCATGCCTGCATCTCTGTGACCAATGCTCCCCCTAGAACCATGCCTTTGTCCTTTGCATATGATAAATCTCTCCCCCTTTGTCATCAATGGAAAATGTATCTTTCCATTCGGGGTTGCTCCCCCTAACTGACTCGTCTGATCTACCAACCTGAACTGTACTCTTTATGGTGCTTCTTCATGTACATCTAAGACATATAAGATAAGCATTCAAAATCATTCATTTTGGAGTAGAAATAACTTTGAGTCTTTGGCGAAAATACTCAAAGGCTTCCCGTGGAAGCGGTTTTGTAAAGATATCTCCCACTTGTTCTTTTGTGCCCACATATTCAACTCTGATGTTCTTTTCTACAACTTGTTCTTGTAGAAAGTGATGCTTGATTGGAATGTGCTTCGTCTTGGAGTGCATCACCGGGTTCTTTGAGATACTGATGGTGCTTGTATTATCACAATAGATTGGAATGGGCTCATCATACTCAACCTGTATATCTATCAGAGTTTGTTTCATCCATAGACCCTGTGTACAACATGCTGCTGTTGCAATATACTCTGCCTCGGCTGTAGATAAAGATACCGATGATTGTTTCTTGCTTAGCCATGATACTAAACACTCACCCAAGTAGAACATTGCTCCACTGGTGCTTCATCGGTCATCAATGTAACTCGCCCAATCTGCATCTATGTAGACAATAAGTGATAATCCTCCCCTTTAGGATACCATAATCCAAATTCTTATGTTCCTTTGAGATATCTGAAAATCCTCTTCACTGATAATACATGTGATTCCTTTGGTGCTGCTTGAAATCATGCCACTTTTCCAACTGCCTTCATTACATCTGGTCTGGATGTTGTCACATAGAGTAGGCTACCAATCATTGACCTGTATTTCCTCTGATCTGTAGACTTTGAATCATCATCTTTGCTCAACTTGCAATTGGTTTGCATGAGAGTGATAATTGGTTTGTAATCTTCCATTTCTAACCTCTTTAGCATTTCTATGATATACTTGGTTTGAGAAATAAAAATTCCTTGGTTTCTTTGACGTATCTGAAGACCTAGAAAGAAGGATAGTTCTCCAAGTAATGACATTTCAAATTCATTCTGCATGTCCTATGCAAATTTTTGGCTTAACTTGTCATCAATACTTCCAAAAATAATATCATCAACATAAACTTCAATTAATAAAATACTATCTTGAGTTACCTTGATGTAGAGGTTGTTGTCTGCACTCCCTTTTATGAACCCTACCTGCTGTAGATATTTATCCAATCTAGAGTACCATGCTCTAGGAGCCTGTTTTAGACCATGCAAGGCCTTCCTTAATTTACACACATAATCTGTGTTCTATGACAACTGAAATCCTTCTGGTTGTTCAATGTAGAATTCTTCTTCAAGTTCCCCATTCAGAAAATATGATTTTACATCCATCTGATACACTTTAATATTTTTGGAGCATGCATAGGCTAAAAGCAATCATATTGCTTCCATTCTAGAAACTGGGGAAAATGTCTCTTCAAAGTCGATTCCTTCAACCTGTGCATATCCTTTACATATCAATCTAGCTTTGTTCCTTGTAACCTGTACATATTCATTCAATTTATTCCTGTATACCCACTTTGTGCCAATCACATTCTTATCCTTTGGTATTGGAACCAATTCCCAAGTGTCATTTTTCTCTATTTGATCCAATTCTTCATCCATGGCCTTATTCCAAAATTCATCCTTATTGGCCTCTTCAAAACAGGTTGGTTCAATCGTAAATGAGAGTGCTAGGTGCGCTTGTTCGGGTGAATGTATTCTTCTAGTCTCAACTCCTGCATCTTTGTTTCCGATAATTTGATCTGAAGGATGATTCTTCTATATGTTAATATTATGGTATCTTCAGGAGGTATGAACCTCTATTGTGACCTATGATGGGATTAGAATATTCTGGAAGGAAGCAAAGAAGTAAAGGAAACCCTAGATGAGATGTCGGCTACAGAAATATAATTAATATGAATTAATTAGTACCTAGAAGGAGAAGTCAACCCAGGTAAGTCTGCCATATTACTATAAATACAGGGCGCTAGTTCTCATTATTCACATTCTTAGAATTGCAGAGAGCTAGTTGTGTGCACTGTAGTTGGCAGTTTTGTGCGCAAGTTTCTGGGGAAGGTGTTGCGCCAGTTTCTAGGTGGGACTATCTAATCAACTTTGGTTTCTATTCTTTCTTGGTGCATTAGCCTTGCTTGGCTATTGATTGCTACCAGTATTCTTCTTTTTCAAGGTCAAGGTGCTCGGAGGGTGGCTTCAGCCTATGGTTGGGTGACAAGGGTATTGTCAATGGTAAAACGAGCAAAATCCTTCATATTCTAATAGGTTATGGGCCCACGCCTCCTTCATTCAGTCCAAATGCTGGAAGGAAGCATAGCCACTAGGATATTGAGCTTAGGGTTACTAGTAGGAGCAGCTTCCAAAGACACTACCGCTAGGGTTACTATTAGAAGTTGTTGTAGAAACCTTAATCTCAAATCCGACACCTTGTGATAGAGCATCTCGCTCAAGAAGAAGATATTTAGATGCGCCCTAACTCAGTGCACCTTTTGGCTCTCTCAAAAGATAGAAATGACAAAGTTGAAGTTTTGGATCAAGGCATGACCACCAGTCAACCAAAGACATGAGTGAAACGATCAGTCTTTTACACTACTCAACACTTACTGGAATGATTGAATATGACATGTGGATAATAGATAGTGGAGCTTCTAGGCACATGATGGGAGATCAAGCCAGACTCTCAAATCTAAATGAGAAGAAGACCTCGTACAAGGTAGAGCTTGGAGACAAAACCACTTACCCCATGGAAGGATTTGGACAAGCCTCCATCAAAATGAAAACAGGTAACTATGCTTACTTAAGCAATGTTTTATATGTACCTGGTTTATAAAATAATATTATATCGATATATTTCCTATAAGACAAAGGAAACATAATAGCTTTCGTGGATGGAAATTTTTTATCATGGCATAAAGACTCCAACATAGAGAATGCTAGGGTTATTGGGATTCATGAAGGAAATTTGTATAGACTACTAGAATAAAATGAAGAAGCTCTTGTACATAATGAAGTCAACCCCAATGAGCTTTGGCACATAAGGTACGCTACAATTAACTATCAAGCATTACCCTTTCTCAAAAGTTTGGTTGAAGGAATACCATAGCTTCAGTCTACACATGAAGGAATCTGCAAAGGATGTGCTCTTGGGAAGAATATCAAGAAACCATTCCCAATCAACAACAACAGATCTAAGGATATTCTAGATCTGATACACTCAGATGTTTATGGTTCGATGCCAGTAAAATATCTAGGAGGATCTTCTTACTACGTAATATTCATAAATGACTATTCAAGAAAGACTTGGTTATATCTACTCAAGACAAAAGACGGAGTATTTAGCAAGTTTCAAGAGTTCAAAGCAGAAATAGAAAATCTCACGAATAAGAAGATCAAGACGCTAAGAACCGATAATGGTGGAGAATACACATCAAAGGAATTCATTTCATTCTGCAAATCGGCAGGGATTAGGAGGGAGATGAATGTTCCTCATAATCCTCAACAAAATGACATAGCATCAAGAAAGAATAGATCTATTGAAGAAACCGTAAAAGCCTTGCTGAATGATCAAGGCCTATCCATGTTCTTATGGGGAGAAGCAATAATGACAACAATATATGTGCAGAACAAAAGTCCTCATCGTATATTGAAGGACATGACACCAGAAGAAGCCTTCTCAGGTAAGAAACCTAATGTTGAAAACCTAAGAATATTTGGATGTCCTGTTTACTCTCACATTCCCAAGGACAAAAGGAATAAACTAGAACCATCAAGAAAGAAGGGGATATTCGTGGGATACAATGATTCATCCAAAGCTTATAGAATATATATTCTAGAACAACACAAGATCGAAGTTAGCAGAGACGTAACATTCAATGAGAAGATGGCCTTCAAGAAATCTATAGAAGAAAATATAGAAGAAGAAGAGATTGAAGAACTTAACGAAGAAAGAACAGAAAACGTAAATGAAGAAAAGGAACTACCTGATCATCCTATGGAGCCATATGAAAACATTGATTCAGATATTGTACCTAAGACTAAGAAAATACCAACTTGGATTGAAGCTACCTTACAAGACACATAAGTACTCAAGGTTCCAGAAGGAACATTCAGAAAGAGTAAAAGACCTAAAAGATTCTCAAGTTATGCAACATACATGATGAAGCTTCTAGATGAAGAACCTACCACATTTGAAGAAGCAGTTCAAAAGGGACAATGGAAAGAAGCTATGATAGAAGAGCATCAATCCATTATGAAAAATTAGGTATGGGAAATCATACCAAGACCTAAAGAAAAATCGGTGGTAACTTCAAAATGGGTGTACAAGATCAAACATGCAGTAGACGGAAGCGTGGATAAATACAAGGAAAGATTCGTAGCTAGAGGGTTCTCCCAGAAGGAGGGAGAAGACTATGGCGAAACTTTTTCTCTGGTGGCTAGATATACTTCCATCAGAGCTATCATATCTCTTTTTGCTTCCATGGGATGGAAATTACATTAGATGGATGTAAAGACAACTTTCCTCAATGGAGCTATTGAAGAAAAAGTATATATTGAACAACCTCAAGGGTTTGAGGTACATTCCAGAGACACTCATGTTTGTAGATTGAATAAATCTCTATATGGACTCAAGCAAGCTCCAAGGGCTTGGTATGATAGAATGGACAACTATCTAATGAGACTTGGTTTCTCCAAGAGTCATGCAGATCCAAACCTTTATTACAAAGTCGTGGACAATGCACTTGTGATTCTACTATTATATGTTGACAATTTATTCATAACAGGTGAAGAATCTCTCATTATCCAGTGCAAGAAGGAATTAGTTTCTGAATTTGATATGAAAGATCTAGGTCTCATGCATTATTACTTGGGACTAGAAGTATGGCAAAAGCATGGTGAAGTATTCCTTGGACAAGGAAAGTACACAATAAAGATCCTTCAAAAATTTGGAATGATGGATTGTAAGTCCATGGACACTCCTATGAATGCGGATATAAGAAAAGTGAAAGTTACAGATTCTGATCCAGTAGATCCATCTCTATATCGACAACTAATTGGGTCATTGATGTATTTGGTAAATACTCGACCAGACATTTGCTTTGCTGTGAATACACTAAGCAAGTTCTAGGTGGAACCAAGACATGAGCATTGGATAGATGCAAAGCATGTATTAATATATATTCATGGGACAATAAACTATGGTTTGAGATATACCGCATCCAGCGATATACAACGTCATGGATTCACAGACTTTGATTGGGCAGGAAGTGCAGAAGACAGAAAGAACACTTCAGGTATGTGTTTCAGCTTAGGCTCCGCTATGATATCTTGGGGCAGCAGGAAACAAAAGTCTATCGCACTCAGCACAACAGAAGCAAAGTATATGGTAGCATGTGAAACATGCACATAAGCAATATGGTTAAGGAAGTTAATCTCCGATTTATTTGATCAGATTCTAAAATCGACCATAATATATTGTGATAATCAGAGTTGTATAAGATTATCCAAACATCCCGTGTTTCATGAAAGGTCAAAACACATTGAGATCAAATACTACTTTATTCGAGATAAAGTCTAGGAAGGAGAGGTAAAGATCGAATATATCCCCACTGACGAGAAGACAACATACATTATGACAAAACCTCTATCCAGAATAAAGTTTGCATATTTCCGAGAGAAGATGGGGATCGTGGAAATAACTCCCTTAGCTGAAAGGGAAGACTCTCTAGGTTAGGAGGTAGAACTAAAAATATTATTGAAACATTTATCTTTGTGATTGAAAAATAATCCAGCTTGGACAGATTCTTTCCTGTTCAGCAAGTTGATTGAGATTTTTGACGGACAACGGTTTCCCATTGTGGTTAACATGGGAAATGGTCTAGATTTCTGATGTATCCTAGACAATGACTTCTCATTATGGTTAACATGGGGAGTGGTCTAGGGCAGTCTCTCTTCTTGAGGGTTACTCAAGAATATTGGCCTGCCTCTCCAGACAACGATTTCTCATTGTGGTTAACATGCAGAATGGTCCGTTTTGGAGGTTGATGCAGGACAATATTTTCCTCTTGTGGTTAATAGAGGAAATGGTCCGAATAGTCATTCCTTAGGGTTTATACATTCTCTCTAGGGTGCACTTTGATTAGTGTAGGAGGAATGGCCCAGGGTGGAGAATGGTCCAGGGTCAGCAATCATGGACAAACGTTCCTTAGGGTTTATACATTCTCTCCAGGGTGCACTTTGATTAGTGTAGGAAGAATGGCCAAGGGTGGGGAATGGTCTAGGTTCAGAAGACAGGATAGTTATTCTTCCTTGCTTGAGAATAATAGTCCACATATCTCATTGTTCTACTCCGAGGGAAGATATTATTTCAGATCTCATAGATGTGAGTGAAAGATTGGCCCAGATGATTCAGTTTATATCATAACATTGTTTTCTGTGCAGATTGATATCATATGATTGTTATGAAGATTGTTTGACAGTAGATGTATATTACTGTGGTGGATGTGTTCCACTCTTTGTGACTATGTATCACTGTTTGAGTAGTTCTGTACTACCTTGGATAAAGCACAATTGTGTTCTATCAATTGATATTGTACCAGTTGTCATGGAGAATATCCAGTTGGATAATAATGACGATGCTCGTGATGCTACCCGTTGAATGGTTTGTTGTGCTCAAAACCATACCTCCCTAGCTAGGAGGGAGTGTTAATATTATGGTAGCTTCAGGAGGTATGAACCTGTATTGTAACCTATGACAGGATTAGAATATTCCGGAAGGAAGCAAAGAAGTAAAGGAAACCCTTGACGAGATGTTGGTTGCAGAAATATAATTAATATGAATTAATTGGTACCCAGAAGGAGAAGTTGGCCCAGGCAAGTCTGCCAGATTACTATAAATACAGGGCGCTAGTTCTCATTATTCACATTCTTAGAATTGTAGAGAGCCAGTTGTGTGCACTGCAGTTGGTAGTTTTGTGCGCAAGTTTCTGGGGAAGGTGTTGCGCCAGTTTCCGGGTGGGACTATCTGATCAACTTTGGTTTCTATTCTTGCTTGGTGCATTAGCCTTGCTTGGCTATTTATTGCTACCAGTATTCTTCTCTGTCAAGGTCAAGGTGCTCGAAGGGTGGCTTCAGCCTATGGTTGGGTGACAAGGGTATTGTTAATGGTAAAACGAGCACAATCCTTCATATTCTAACACTGTACTCGTATGTTAGGTTTCTTTGGAGGCACTTGCTAAACTTGCTCTTCTACTTCTATCAGATCCTCTTCATATTCCCATTCTACTTCTTTTTCAACTTCTTCTTCTTCTTCGTAAAGATGTTCCATTGATTCATTTTCTTCTTCCTTTAATTCTTGTCTACCCATTTCATCAATTGTTACGTTTATGCTTTCCACAACTTCGTTCAATTTCAGGTTGTAATACTTTTATGTTTTCCTTGTACTTGAGTAACCAACAAGTACCCCTTTGTCCACACAAGAGTCAAACTTTCCCATTCCGCCATCTTCTCTTTTGATGTAACATTTTCTTCCAAAAACTCTGAAGTTCTTCACATTTGTTGGTCTTCCTTTCCATAGCTCGCAGGGAGTTTTTTCAGTATTTTTTCTGAGAATTACTTTGTTTTAAATGTGAACTGATGTATGCACTGCTTGTGTCCAAAATATATTTTTCAATTTTGAATCCATTAGCATTGTTCGAGCCATTTCCTGTACTATCATGTTCTTTCTTTCAACAACTCCACTATGTTGAGGTGTTCTAGCAACAAAGAATTTCCTTTTTATTCCATGCATGCTATAGTAGTCCATAAATTCCTTTGAAGTGAACTCTCCTCCATTATCAGATCTCAAGCATTTGATTTTTGAATCCATTTCTTTTTCAACCATTTCCTTGTAGACCTTGAAGTTTTCAAAAGCTTCTGAATTATTCCTGAGAAAGCAAACTGCAATCATTCTTGTATAACCATAAACTAATAACATAAAGTATTTCTCACCTTTTAAACTATTTGTTGTAGTTGGTCCAACTAGATCAATATGCACAATTTCTAGTGGTCTTGTCGTTGAATATTCTTTTGATTTAAACCTGGTCTTTGTTTGCTTTCCTTGTTGACAATGCTTGCATAAAGTGTTGGTTGGTTTCATGATCTGGGGAATTTCTCTAACTGCTTCCCTTTTGATGACTTTGAAAAGGTTATCAAAATGTCTGTGACCCATTCTTCTGTGCCATAGCCAACTTTCATATTTCTTTCCTAGGCAACACTTTTCATTTCCAATTTCAGTTAATACATATATGTTGCTTGAAGTTCTCGCAACTGTTGAAATCAATTTTCCTGAACCTTCTCTTATTATCTTGCACTTTTGTGAATCTAAAGTAACTTTATGACCTTGTTCACACATTTGACTCACACTTAGAAGATTATGTTTCATATCTTCTACTAGTAGAACATTTTCTTCCTTGGTATTCTTGTTCCCAATTATGACTGTGCATTTTCCAATGATTTTAGCCGAATCATCATTTCCGAAGGAGACTGATCCATCTCTTTCCTTTCTTAATGTAATAAAATTGTCTCTATCACTTGTCATATGTTTTGAACAACCACTGCCAACATACCAACCATGTTTCTTCTGCTTAGATTGTAGAGCGAGTGTGCATTCTTCATTGCTATACTGATTCTGATTTCTTATCCATGTCCTTTTTTGAGGTTCCTGTCTGTGACTGTTGTTGTTCTGTTGTGGTTCTCTAGGAGGGACTACCATTCTGCAATCTTTGGCCACGTGTCTAAATTTTTTACATTTGTAGCATTCCACTTCAATGCTCAAAGATTCAAACCTGTTGTAACTTCTTCTTTGTGTTTCATTAGGCCTTCTTGGATAACCCTTTTGTGTATGACTTTCAAAGTTTTTTATGTTCCTGTTGTTAGCTCTGCAATTCACAACTTAATGTCCAAAATTATTACATGCATAACATAAAACAAAAAAGATAGTTTGATACCTGGGAGTTGAAGATCTTCTGAAAGGAGGCACTCTTATGAATCCTTCTTCTTCCCGAGGCCTATCTGTTTCTGTCGGTCGTTGATTCTGAAATTTGAATCTTCTCGGTGGAGGAGTGTCCCTGTAATTTTCTTTGTAGACCTTCCTATCCCCTTTGATTGTTTCTGCATAACTTTTTGGATATGTTTCTTATTCTATTTTTTTGGAGCTTGATCCATTTTCTATCTAATTGTATCCAAGTCTAGACTTGTCATGATGAGGTTTTTGACTGCTGATAATGTCATTCAAAACTTTTAAGTTGTTCTGCATATTTTTCTTTTGAATATCCTTACTTAATGTGACGATTTCTGCTTCCAAATTTCCAATGATCTCGTCTCTTCCTTCTAGCTGTTCTTTGAGTGCTTCTTGTTGGGCTCTAAATATGTCCTAAAAAAAACCTTAGTCTGGCATTAATTTTATCAACCGAGGATTCGTATTTTCTCTCAAGATTGTCAACAAAGCCTATGCAGATAGTCGTAGAGGTTTAAATCATGTAGATAGTTCAGTTACATCAAATCTGAGTCTATCTAAATTACTGCAATAATCAAGTTCTTCACACATTAACTACAAACTCTGAAACTAATAATTCGATCAACATAAATATATTTGAGCAACAACACACCATGAATCAAAACATCAATTAATTACTAAATTCATTCATCTATCCAAGAAACAACAATTTAATCTAAAAAAACACTTAATGAATCAATCTCTCAATGATTAATTAATCTATTGGAAAGGAACAATGATCTACTGAATATTTAAGAAGGAACAACAAATGTGAATTAAACGAAAGGAACAACAAATGCGAATTAAATGAAAGGAACAACAAATGCAAATTTAATGAAAGGGATTATAACTGTTGAAGGGACTATCAAATCACATAATTATAACAGATTGATAAGATTATAGATAATACAATAGCTCCTGTCGATTGGGCCCACGGTCTTCAAAAGATATTGTTAAGAAAACCTAATACGTGGAAATGATCAAAACGCTTGAAGCTTCCATTAATTCCATAATTAATAAGTCATTTACAATAGGATTGTTGTACAAAGTGTCAATAATTAAGAGATCTGAATTCTGGTATCCCTCTCTATCGTTCACTTTTCTTTATATATTACAATGAGATAAGTAAATTAAGCTATCCCGAGGATCGAGAGATCCTCAGGATTGCTTTTACTATTTATGAAGATTGCAAGATAAAAAGTCATTCTTCCTTTGAACCGTTTTGTGCTTGATTTCTTCGATCTTCAATGGTTTTTACATCTTCATGATATTCTTAATTATCTTCAGTTAAGAACAATTCTCCATTTCTACATAAAATCAAAACAATTCAAACCAAAGTTCAAAAAATATCTAATATCATTTAATATTATTTCCTAAGAGATTTTTAACTATTTTCTTCCCTAATTACTTCAAACTAATAGAAAAGTCAACAAAGAATATATCATAAACCAAAGGAACAAGGAGAATATTTATACCTTTTTCTCACCCCAACATACCCCCAACTTACCTTTTTGCATTTCCTCATGCAACAAGAGAGTTTATATGAAAAACAATGATACTGAAGGGTGGAGAGGTCTCTTCTCTAGGCCTCCGGAACCCATGCTTACCTTTAAGCTCTTAAAAATCAGCATCTTCCCTTTTCTTACGGATTTCATAAACACTTTGATAACCCTCTGGAGGATACCAAATAATGGGGGGAATGTACTTGCATCCAATCCAAGAAGGCCCTTCTTCCATGATCATTTTGGCATACCTTTCTAATCTGAGAGCAACTGCTTGAAAATTCCTAAAACCAAATGGTTCCCTATTCTTGACTTCATTTGAGGAGACACTCCATCTTAATTTGGCAGTAGAAAGGGCTTCTTCTTTAATTTATCCAAAATACTACAACCCTGAATGTACAACATGTCTATGGATGGGAGCTAAAGATTCCACAACCTTCTCCCTCTTCATAAATGTTCTATGTTGCATAATGGTGTCAAAGGGTTTAAAAAGTTCTCCTCTGACCCATAGGTATAGGCCATTCTCTCTTTTCATGAAGGCCTTATGTGCATTGGCCCACCTAAGTTGATTTTTGGAAAAAGATAAAAAGGTATGAAACTAGATATCCCCAGTGAATGGATTGGGGTTCTCATCTTTGTTTTCTTCTAGAATAAAATTATGAAGATATAATTCACACAAAAAATATTGTACCACATCCTCTTGTTCTTTAAAAAATGAAACAGAATTGGAGACAATGGTAAACTCAAAAGGTGTGCCTTCCCTATGGATTTTACTTTTAGTAACAACTAACGTTCTAATAAAAATAGGGCATAATTAGTAGCAGGGTCCCTGCAAGATAATATATCATAATAAATAGAGAAAATACTTTTGATTTGCTCCAAAGCTCCATCAAGATGACCCTGCACCTTCTTTATATTTTCTTTTTCTTTGCTTATATCAACAAGAGTTTCATTCTCAATTGCTGACATGGCTCAGAGTTGTCTGACAACTTTTGATGCTCTGTTGTTGTCACCATTTCATTTCAACATTGGGTTAGGGTCTGTTGGGATTGTTCCAATTCTTCTTCCAACCTTCTAATAATGGCATCTTGTTCAGGGGAATGAAGTACTTCTTCAGTCTGAACAACTGTCTCTACTGTTATTGGAGAATCTATCTGAGTTTCTGTTTCAACTGATTCCAAGGGAGCATGAAAATCTATTTGTGTTTCAACATAATTAGTGTGAATTTCCCTTCTGGGAAGTGGATTTCTTCCCTGTATTCTAACCCTCTTAGATTTCTTCTTCTTATAGGATTTTTCGGATTGTTCCAACTGCTTCTTAAGTTGTCTAATTTTTTCTTTCAATCTGCCAACTTTTTGTTTTAATACCTTTATTTTCTTGACCCTCTTCTTCAATGTCTTGTTTTCATGTTCCAGTTTTCTAATTCTATTATTTCCTTTTTCTGCTATTTCTTTCTATCTAAGGGGAATTTCAAGGTCTTCCCTTCCTTGATCAATTGGAAATTCATTCCCTGTATCCTCTGGGTGCTCTTGTTTCTCTAAAGGACTCTTCTCATTGAACTGAGGTTCTGGTTGTTCTGCTACCTCAGGAGATTCCCTCATAAGAGAGGATGGCATCTCCATATTAGGAAGATCAAAGACAGAGTTTGGAGGAGGAGAGGTTGGAGCTTGGGTTCTCCTGTCCTGTCTGTATCTTGAGTAAGTGATATTCCCAAATTTCCCAATACTTGAGCCATCTCCTCTTCATAACTTCCGAAGAAATCATCTTGCTACCCTACATGGTTTTCATGTGATGACTCTTCTGTTTGCACAATCTCCTAAGTGATTTAGATTGTATTGTATCTTTATCCTTTCTTATTTTAACAGAGGAGGTTTCAGGAACATAAATTGTTCTTTGTCTTTTCCTTTTTGATGTTCCTGCTTTCATGCTCTAAGTTTCTTCCAATTGAATAAGGTTTGTTTCCATTTCAAGTTGGGGGGCTGGTATTTCTATTTGGGCATGATCTCCCTCTGTCTGGGCTGCCTCAATTCCTTGAGGAGGAATTTCATGGTGGAATTCAGGTTGCTCAATTTGCAAGGGTATTTCAAGCTCAATTAGGTCCCCCCACATTATTTGTGTATGATTTAAGGCCCTGTCTACTATCAATTTTACTAACCCATGATGACTGATTACGTTAGCAGGGTCTTTGGCTTTTTGGGTTCTTCCAACGACCTCATGCAACATGTTATTAAAAAAGAATGGTAGATTTAACACTAACCGTTGTTTTGATACTGCCATCAGCTTGAGGTGGCGAGGTCTCACCACATCATATTGTACGTCGCATGTGATGTATCTCTACACCACGCCTACTATCTCCCTCCAAGGTTCACTAAGAGAAGTGGGGTTGAGGCCTTTTCCTTTCTTGTCGAATTCCTCCCCTGGTTCTACAAAGGATTCCACAGATTCCTTGAGTGATGTGTATTTACCAGTCCACTGTGTTCCTTCATTTGGAAGGCCTGTTACCTCGATTATGATGGCATCAGTGACTGGTATTTGTATGCCCCGAATTACTGAGACTCCCCCCTGTAGATGTTACACATTATTTTTGTCATCCCTATGATTGTTATGGTGTAAACCTATCTGTTTCCTTCAGAGGGGTCAGTGGCTTGAGTTCTTAAAGAGAGAAGGGAGAAGAACTTTTCTTGAGAAAAGAAGTTGCTTTTTCCTATGTAAAAACCTTATAAAAAGGGAAGTTTGCAGGTTGCTATATAGGCAGGGTGCGAGAATGACCCATTCTCGCAGGTTGCACTATAGCTGGGGTGCGAGGTGTTCGCAGGTTGCTCTATAGCTAGGGTGCGAGAATGCCTGCACATGGGAAAAATGAACGTTTTCTCGAATCTTCTAGAAGGAGAAACTTCTATGGTGAGGTGGCATCCGAATGGTTTGGATCTTACTCGCTTTCATGATTTTGTGGGATCATCCTAACCTCCTCACCTTATCTTCTTCAACTTATAAAAGGAGAGGAGTTCTCATGGAGAAAGTTAGCTTGCGTTAGCTTTGTTGGTTCATGAGCTTGTTCTTGATTGGCTTGGAATTATCATCTTGGTTGAAGTGGCTTTGAGATTTGCTTTGTCAAGATATATTGTGAGTAGCTATCAGATCTATGCTCTCAGAATCCTTGGAGTGAAAGTGTGTGGGGAACGAAGGATAGTTGGAAGGGACCTTACGACATCAAGGCCATGGTTTTAATATCTCTTTCACATTTAATATGATACAATAATATGATTCTTTCCTATAAAGCTTGTTGTGTTTTATTGTATAACTCCTTGATCATATACATAGATTCACTGTTGAATAGATTGTGCT
>JZKD02S1593909.1:32329-43858 GCA_000966675.3 Picea glauca
TATTAATGAAAGAAATGTACAGAGACTGTAAAAATACAGAGTGAAAGACTCACTAGAATGGTGGCAGCTTATCTCTGAGAAGAGATGTGATGGCTACTCGCATTCGCAAGAAGATAATTATTACAATGAGGCTCTAAGGGCCTTTTTAACATAAGTAAAACCCAAAACCCTAACCCCGGAAGATGAAAATCCAAAAGGTTTACGGGCCCCGATGGGGGTAGTTGATACATCAACTTCCCAGGGGCGTAACTTTGGCATACGATATTCGTTTGGGGCGCATGATAGCTCGTTGGAAATATATATCCGAGAAATACAACTTTTGGGTGAGAAACATGATCTAAGATCCATGTTGCTTCGTGTTTTCTCAAAAAACATTGTTTAGGGCCTTAAAATTGCCCCGGAAGTTAAAAACTGCTAAAAATAGTAAATTGCCAAAATTGCCAGAAACCTGTTTTGAGCCAGTTGGAGAAGGTGGGTGGCCACTGATATCCACCTGGATCATACTCCCAAGAGTCGATCAAGATTTCTATGTCTTGTAATGTACCTACTGGTTTAACCACTGATCTATCAACCAATTCTAACATAGTTGAAGTAGGTTTGAAGAAGGTGATACCCAGGACATTACAGGTCTCGGTGGTCAGGATATTGATGGCTGCTCCCAAATCCACTAGTGTATTTGGGAAAAATCAACCCTGTATCTGAACTGTTACCACGAGATGTCCTGGGTTTGTGTATTTAACTGGCTTCTGTTTGATTAGAATAAGATAACTTCTATGGCACACAACAATTCTTCTCGACAGTCAACTTCTGCCTCTTCATATTCTTCTTTATCAGAGTCTTCTACTACCATGAATAGAACTCTTTCTGTCTCATTTTCACTGAATTCATCTTCATCTGATGATGAGATGTCTTCTTTGGTGCATAATCTTTTCTTGAAAAGTTTCTTTGTGGTTCTTTTGCCTTTATATGTTTGTTTACTATTTGAGTCACCTTCATCATTTCTCTTTTTCTTATGAGGACATTTGTTATAAAAATGATCAATTCCATCTCAATTAAAACAAATCAAAGGAAGCTTACCTCTATACCTACCGTTGGTTCCCTTGTTCAATATTCTGACAAAGTTGGTCGCTTATTCATCATCTTTCGAGATGTCACTGCTGCTGCTATGTTCTTTTTCCTTTTGCTTTTACCTTTTGGATTCTTTGAATGCTGCTTCTTTTATATCTAGATTTTCTTGTTCAGTTCTCATTTCATATGCTGTGAATATTCCATGTAGTTCATCCATTCCTATTGAGTTTATATCTTCTCTTTCTTCTAGTGCTAATATCTTAGGGTCAAATATCATAGGAAGAGACTTAGTACCTTTTGAAAAATTACAGATTATTTGATTTCTTCTCCCAATCCCAAGATTGAATTTATTGTTTCATCGACTCGTAAAAATTAAGATGCAATATTCTCATCTTCCTTCATCTTTAATTGTTCGAACCAACATCTGTAAGTTTGAAGCTTTGCTTCTTTGAATTTTGAATCTTCTGCATAAATATTTCGAATTTTGTCCCAAATCTCTTTAGCAGATTTACAATGTGCAACTTTGGTGAATACCGATTCTCAAAGACTATTTAGAAGTGAAATTGTGGCTTTGGAATTATTCTGACCGAGTTTCACTGCTTTGTCATTTGTTGACAAAACTGCTGGTGTTGTGTATCCATCTACAATTGATTGCCAAACTTCAAATCCATGTTCCTGTATATATGTCTTCATCCTTATGCTCCAAAATGCATATTTCTGTCCATCAAACTGTGGTATTCCATTTTTATACATGTTGTTTCTCTCCATGATCTACCTTTCAATGGTTAAACTGATTTCTGAAGGAACCTCACTCTAATACCAATTGTTGGATTACTAAGAGGGGGGGTGAATCGATAATAGAGAAATCTAATCCTTTTTAACCATATAATGCAAGTGTTATATCAATGTAAACAATGAAAAAATGAACAATAATACAGATACCCAGTACACCAGTGTTTTTACGTGGAAACCCAAAGCGGGAGAAAACCACAAAATGCTTTTTCTTATATGTCTTAAAGAATTACATTCATTGGAAGCACTAACTTCGTTTGTTTTCTAGCTGCAACTAGAAGGAGGCTCTAACCCCCTAGATGCTCAGGCTACAACTTGAGGGAAGCTCTAACTCACCAATTCTCTAGATACAACTAGAAGGAGGCTACAACCCCCTATGTTCTTTCGCTACAACCAGAAGGTGGATACAACCACCTGTCCTTGCCCCGTCCAACCGCCCTCACGTATAAGTAGAATGATGGAACCATTGTCACACTATCACTATGAGATATACTTCTGTAAACATGTACCAATAAACCAATACCAAACAACTTGTACCAATAACTTGAACCATGTATTAACCATGCATCAACCTGTACCTCAACCTGTAATCAACATGTACCGTAAACAAGTGCATCAACCATGCACCAACCTATACCAAAAAACCTATAATCAAATTGTACCATAAAAAAGTGCATCAACCATGCACCAACCTATACCTCAACCTGAAAACCTTCCTTAACTTTAACAACAAGAGACTAGCATTTTCATCAAACTTTACTTTAGTCTCACATGACTAGTTTTGGATTAGTCAACAACCCTAACTTGAAATAATCATAACTATGTACCTGTAATGAATAAATATATGAAAATAGTACACAATGTTCTTTAGTGTGTTTTATGCAATTCCTCCAAGTGTCACTACTTGGAACCTCTCAGAAAAGGAGTTATAGCAAAAATGGCATACCTTGTTGAATTCTGGCTTATTCTAGAGAGATAACTTGTAGAGCGTTCCCCACACGTAATATTTGTTGTATGGATATAATTTTTTTATATAGAATACTATAGACTATACTCTAACCAACACATTTGGTCTTACTGAATTTGGATCTGTTATGAAGAAGTTATGATGTTTTTACCCGAAACACCTGTTTTAGACTAGTTTCAGGACTAACCACAAACACTATTTTCCACGGAGTGTAACTCCAAAAATACAACGAACCACAAGATAAAATTCGCACCACAGCTACTTGGATACATTTCCTCAATGGCCTCCCAATTTTACAGTCTACATCATTCTAGAAACAAAGTTATTTCGAAAATGGTGAGATGACTTGTAAATAACATACCTTAGAAAACATCATCAAAAGAATTTATCCTCCCTTGAATTTCGACCTTCTTTACTTCACCTTCCCTTTGAAATTCAGCTTAGATATCCTTTGGTTACCTCAGTCACCTGTAGATATTCAATATGATTAAGTGTGATTAAAATAAGAGAGCCTTGCCTCTTATTTATACTCTCCAAGTAGCTTCCTTAGAAGCATCTTCTAGGCTAGTTTGTCCACATAGTCACCTATGTCCAGCTTTGCCCAATTTGCCACTTGTCCATGTATCCAATAACCACTTAACCCATTTTCCTCATTTTAGGGTTAACCTTCTTATAACCACTTTCCATAATTAGAAAGTTCTTCATTTACTTTCTTATTTAAATAATCCTCCTTGACTTTGTCACTTCACTTTATTGATTTTATCACTTCACTTTATTATTTAAATAATCCTCTTTGACTTTGTCACTTCACTTTATTATTTAAATAATCCTCTTTGACTTTGTCACTTCACTTTATTATTTAAATAATTTCTTCTTTGCAAGCACTTTGACCTCTTTGACCTTTTGGGGTTTCAATCCAATCATATGAGGGTCCTTCAACTTTGTAAGGCCATAACTCTCAAACCGCGAGGAGTTATGTAACGTTCCACATACCACCAGAAATGGCATGACATGTACTATCCATATATAATAGTCTTACTTGAAAATATATCAAAAATCATACCATTATACATAAAACAAACTTGGGTCCATTACCCAAACCTTTGTGCTATCTTAGTTCGTTACCAGACTTTCTTCAAGGGTTTACATCAATGACAACCAACCCAATTAATCAACAAATATCTTGTTTAATAATGGTTTTGTGATACCTTGTTCCATGAATATTTATAATTATTCCATACTCTTCCTTTATAATGACGATATCACAATTCTTTTCTTCCTTGAAATCTTTCCTGTTAATGAGGGTGTAGATATGGTTTCACATTTGATGATTTTCCTTCACTTTGCACATTCATTTCATATATATTCTTTTCAGAGACAATGTAATCCTCTATCCTCTTTTCTTTGTCTTTTATTACTCTATCCTTGGAGATAATACCATCATATTTTGCATGTACATCCTCTAGAAGAAGTTCAATTTTTTCAAGTATCTTCTGGTGACCTTCTTGAATATTGTATTGTATCTCCTTTGTAAGTTGCATTGCCACCCCATTTATCAAATTATGACGTCCTTCTTCAATTCTGGCTTTCATTTCTAATTTTACCTAATCGGTATTTAGGGATTCCTCAACCTTCTTGTAAATATCATCTTCAAATATTTTGGTAGTCTCTTCATCCAAGATCCTTGTTTTTTCATGATTTTGACCATGCTTCTTTTCTTATTTTAGTCTCTTGACTTCCTCCAATAGTTATTTTATTATGGTTTCTTAATTTACCTATTTCTTCATCTTTCTTTTTCAATTCTTCTTTTGAATCATCCTTTTCCCGCTTCCCTTTGCTACTATTGCCTTGTTTTAATTTTTGAACCTCCTTAATAAGTGTTTCATTGAGGTCTTCTATCTTAGATAAATCATCACCCTTCTTATTGATCTCTTATTTTACTTCATTTAACTCATCTTTAATTCTATACATTTCCTCAATTGTTGTACCCTTGATCCATTTATTTGAGAAGAGTTTTTCAAATTCTTCCCATGTGAGGTTCTATCTAGTATCCTCATCAATACTCTTCCACCACTTTAGATATTCACCAAAAAAAAAAATTTCTTGTTGTTAAAGGATTCCTATAATATTCTTTTACCAACCTCAACCATTCCATAGGATTGATTTCATCTTTATCTTCATTCCTATAAATCTGGGTATTGCCATTGATTCTTAAGTGAGGTCTAACCAAAATCATCAACTTCCAACCTTCGTATATTAAGGATAATGATATAAAATAGTTATAATAATTGTCCCAATATAATATTCTCTATGTTTTATATTTTCAATGGATGTTGAATCATCTCAATCAAACATCCCAATCAAACGTTATGATAGTTTTAAGTGAACACACCTTTGAAACCCTAATTTGGTGTATGTCCTTCTGGCTAACCTTCCTTCTCATGTATTTCTGAAATTTTGGCCCTTCTAAGTTTGAAATTTTGGCTTGTATTACTCTATTATTTATTCTCTGTAATTCCACAGGTCTGACCAAAATTTGATGTACCAAGTGAAAGTTATGGTAACTTTCCCAAACCTTTCTTATTTTTGGCCTTTTCTAGAGAGTGAACCTGCACAATGACACATGTCAAATTTTTAATATCTGATTCTGAAAATTGTACCAAAAATAATATGGACTATCCTATTTCAAATGCAACTAGTTTCACAAAATTTGGATCCTCTCTGAAGAATATATGACTCTTTTACCCAGAACACCTGTTTGAGACTAGTTACAAGACTAGTCAAAAACCCTATCTTCCACAGGGTATATCTCCAAAAGTATAACGATGTAGAAGCTAAAATTTCTACCACAAATACCTTGATATTTATGATATACAATGTCCAATTTTTTTTGTGTGAATCATCATATAAAATAAGTTATGGATAAAATCCCAAGATATCTCATTTAAAACTGAATTCAGGATGAGTAAAAAACCCTATCTTCCGTAGGATGTATCTTTGAAAGTATAATGACCCAGAAGCTGAAATTTGTACCATAGATACCTTGATATGTTTGATAAATAACATCCAATTTTTTTTTGTCTGAATCATCCTAGAAAAAAAGTTATATTGAAAATTCTAATATGAGTTACTTGGACAAGAAAAAACCCTAGGATCAATGTTCTGATACCAAATGTTATGTTCCAAATACTTAAGATATCATAACATAACAAAAGTACACACCATGTACAGAAATGTGAGAGTGGGGCACAACTTCAATATACATAGAAAATATAATTTACACAATAACTCAAACAATAGGAGAACCTCCTCCACATAACCAAATACATTCATACATCACATTTCACATATCTCAATAATGGATACACAATCTCTATATATACCTATTCAAACCTACACATGAGGCCCATTTACTATTAGGTCAAACCCATCACACACACACACACACATATTTACACATTACATGTACATTTATCCCCATATATTCTCCCCCCCGCCCCTTGGGGTCAGATATATTATCACCAAAAAATTGCTCATACAAATATAGACAACGAATCAAGAAATAATCAACACAAATACAACATAAAACCAATAATTACAGGAGGTTTACACTCAATTTAGCTAGATAATCACAAAAATATGCAAAAAATATCCTGAATTTGTGTGCACATTCAACAAAGACAACATGCACACGCCTACACGGGCTAACACAATGTCAAATGCGCATAGTGTGCGCCCTGTACGACTAACAATCGAGCAACCCGTGTGGATGTAGAAATGGCACCTTGATGATTTTGGTTGAGCCTCAACCACTTCTGGGATGAAGTGCATTTCATCCATACCCCAAAATCGCCCTAAAATTCTTCCTTGGGATCACTGAAAATATGGGACGTACCTCCAAAGGCCTCCCCATTCACAATTGAAAATAGTTGTGAAATATCTATCCATCCTCCTATAAATAGAGGATCATTGTATGCAAAAGAGGAAGAATTTCATTGCATTTTTATGATGCTCAAATACTCTTGGAGAAACCATTTTTCTCTCAAGAATAGCTTGGGAAAGTATAGCATAGGGAATTCTTTTCACCTCTTAGAAATCTTTGCCATAGAGTTATTCACCATTGTTAAGTAAAAATAGGAGAGTATTAGCTCTACTTTGAGGGATTCAATAACCCTCCCTAAGAGGAATGGGGTATTCATAAATCTCACATTTCTCCTCTTGGTGTTCTCAATTTCAAAGACCATTCTCTATTGGGTAACCATTATTTGTGTTCAATTTCATGCATCCTTTGTTAATATTTTCTTAGTTTAGTTTTCATTGTTTTTTATTCCTATATTTCTTTAATTCTTGCTTTCTAGCTTATGGGTTCACTAACCTACTAACCATTGTTATGTGTTTCTTTGTTGGCTTACCAAGGCAATCAAAGGGGTCTCTTTTTTATCACCCTTGTGATCAAAAGCCCCAAATAGTTTGGCAACTATACTGGGGATTTTTATCAAAATACTCCTCAATTAGGCTATTAGATCTTTCTTTCTCACTCATTTGTGTTTGTGGGGATCAAAATCGGCCTAGTCCAACCCTCAGATGCAGTAATTGGTCCTATGATCAAGAGAACCCAAGTTAAATTTCCAGCCCACCATTTCTTTGCGTGTGCATAAGTTAGGGTAGAACAGATGCACTGATCGTACAACATTTTTACCGGAAAACCCATGCAGATTGCACGTTTGTCAGGCCAAACCCGCGCGAATGTGAATTTTTTTTTTCATTAGATTAGATTTATTTTATGCACTTTGTAAAATCCAAAAAAATAAGGCTTGGAATTCATTCTTTCATATATACTTAGTCACACATAGACATCTAGGGGGATTAAACAAAATCATAACATATTTTATTTCCTTGGTTTGCACATGGATGGCTTAAGTGTTGCATTTGAAATTCCAATCATTGTAATCTTTCCTTTTACAAAAAATCACATTAAAATTAGGACTAGAATACTATTTGGACAATCTCAGAGTATGCTCTTTCCTTCCACCCTTGTGTGATATTGGAAATTAGAAAATGATATTGATTGAAGAAATCTTGATCTCCCTCTCAAAATCAATATTTAGGAGAAGCCAATACCTCTTAGCTTTCTTCTTTTGCAACTAAATCAATCATTTTTGGAGAGGCCAATACCTCTTAGTTTGCTTATTTTGAAACTAAATCAATCATTTTAGGAGAGGCCAATACCTCTTAGTTTTCTTTTGAAACAAAATCTAAAAGGTTTGTAAGGGCCCATATAGTCCCACATGTGTACAATATTAGGATAGTTTCAAATTTCTAGAGCAAACAACCCAGGAAGTTTAAGGATTTTGTAAGGGCACATACATGCCCACAAGTCTACAATCTAGGATAGTTTCAAAGATTTCTTAGATTAGATAACATTCTAGGGAGATTAAAGCTCAATGGAAAAGAATCACATGTCCACCATGCAAGTTACCTAGGGATTTTTCAATTTTTGCAAGGATTCTTTGTGAAACTTAGTACGTTAGAAGTAATAAATATTTGTAAAGGACCAAGCGATGTCCACAAAACTTTACTCACTAAATTATTAAAAGCCATTATACACTTTCACTTCTTTTACACAACATCACCACATATTCGAAAGATTATTACTAGATACTTGAAACCATAGTATTCGCTTCTCGTCGCACCCATAAGCGATCTAGGAGGATGATAAGGGATTCATTTGTTTAGTTCCAATATTTTGTTCACACCATTTTTAATTAGCCAGGTTGGCCCATGACTCCAACCTCATAGCCCACTCTCAACTCCTAAAATCAACCATAATCAACCCACTTCTAACCTCCATAGGAGGAACACAAAAATAATTTGGTAGTCTAAGTTATGATTTTGGGGATAGGCATCCAAATAACTCCCCATCATCATTTTACCATTGAAACTTAGAAAGTTGCGAAATATGATACAAAAATCCTCCCAATCAAGCAGTCCTACACCATAAGGTAGGGAGACACTCATGAAGGGTTGAAGGATGAGGTCCAGTTATTATGTGCGTGCCTCCTTGGGTCACCCAACCCTTGGAAAGTATCTAGCCTATGAACGATTTTTGAGGCCGAAAATATATTGCCGTGCTTGATCAAGGTGACTTAGTGGACAAATTATAGGTCTTATTGCAATATTCCAGATATAATATAGTATGAAAAACATAAATGTTGGTTGTGGAGCCTGATTATCTTCCTGATTCATAGGTCTTTTCTTTCAGCCGTGTTTATACCCCATGAAGACTTTACACCCCAGGAGTATGTACACTCTTCCACGCGGGGGAGTGCAGAGAGGGGTTACCCCCTCTGTGGGGTTCGGGGGAAAAGCCCCCGAAGGAAAAATTGACTTGTAAATTTATATTTTAATTTCATTATAAATCTGGACCGTTCATTATAAGGTCATAGATCTAATGATAGAGATTATGTTAGGGTTTTTTGCCCTAGAAGGCAACCCTCTTTTATGATGGAAATTTATTGTGGCTATGGTTGATGGCGAATATTGTATTCTGAGATATGAGACTGTGAGAGAAAGAAGAGGAAGTTACATCGGGTTTGCTGTAGGTTGTATCCCTTCATATTCTATATAATAATAAAGGAAGGACCTGACAATTTCTCTAGTGGACGTAGCCCACACTGGGTGAACCACGTAAATCTATGTCTCTATTTTATTGTGTATATTCTATGTTTTGTTTCCACATTTGTTTTATTTTATTTCTCCACGGTCCTGTTTTTCCAACAACTGGTATCAGAGCGAAAGGTAACTCACAGGAAAAGAGGGTTCCTGGTTCGAGTGGGAGCAATGTCGGAATATGGAAAGTTTAGGGTTGAGAAATTTAACGGCCAAAACTACCAGTTATAGAAGATGCAGATGGAAGAATATTTATATAAGAAGGATCTATTCCTACCACTGGGCAGAGTAGAAAAGAAGCCGATGACCATGAAGGATGAAGAATGGGAGATTCTTGACAGAAAGTCTCTAGGAAGAATACGGTTGAGCTTGGCAGCGTTGGTGGCTTTCAATATTTCAAAAGAAAAGGCAACGAAGGCTTTGATGGATGCGTTGGATAAATTGTATGAAAAACCCTTGGCGTCCAATAAGGTATTTCTAATGAAGATATTGCTGGACACACCTACCACACTTAGAGGGGGGGTGAATGAGTGTGGGGATTTTTTTCCCAAAACTTCCCTCTTACACAAAAACTCCTTATTTAACATTCAACATTTTCTCACTACTCATTGTTTTCATTTATAATCAGTTAGACGTGAATACATATCAACAACATATATCAACAACATATCATCAACAAATTATCTCCACAAGGAACACAAATAACACAAGATGTATGTACAATTTTTCTTTTTATTATGGACTTCAATACGGGGGTTTTTTAGCAACAACTGAATAGAGTACAACTCTACAAGAGAACCAGTTCTATATGCAAGAATCAACTTACATTATCAACACCAACTGAGATGAGACAAAAATCCTCAACATATATCAATCTGTACCATAAACAAGAGCATCAACCATGCACCAACCTGTGCCAAACACCCTGTAATCAACCTGTACCATAAAAAAGTTCATCCAACCATGTACCAAGTATATACCAATCATGTTTCAACTACTCATAAAAAATGAATCATCAATATGTACCACCATCATCAACTATACACCTCATGTATGTGCCAACTCATCAATTGCTTGTCTCAACCATGACTAGTTTTGGATTAGTCAACAACCCTAACTTGAAATAGTCATAACTTTGTACCTGTAATGAATAAAAATATGAAACTGATACAAAATGTTCTTCAGTGTGTTTTATGCAATTCCTCCAGGTGTAACTACTTGGAACCTCACAGAAAAGGAGTTATAGCAAAAATGACATACCTTGTTGAATTCTGGCTTATTCTAGAGAGAGACCTTGTAGAGCGTGCCCCACATGGAATGTTTGTTGAAACGATCTAAAACTATTATAGAGCATACTACAGACTGTAATATAACCAAAAAAAATTGGTCTCATTGAATTTGGATCTGTAATGAAGAAGTTATGACGTTTTTACCTGAAACAACTGTTTTAGACTAGTTTCAGGACTAGCCACACCACTAAGCCAAATTTCAGAAGGAAGGTGAAGAAAAGAGGGCCGAAATTGAAGGAAGGATAAATTATTTTCATGATTCAGAATTGATGCCAATGGTTTGATTGATTTATGTCAAGTGATTGATTGATGTCAAAGGATTGATTGATTGATGATTGATGTAATATAATATGTATTGTCCTTGATGAGAATGCATAGATGAAGATGGATCAATGAGTTGTCATTGATGCATGATGAAGATTGATCGATGTGGTTTCATTGGTATATGATGCATTGTTGGAAAAATGTATAGATGACTCATTATTGGCTTATCATGATTGATAAGGTGCACAAATGGATGAACTTCAAAGTGGTCCCCTTATGGTGAAAGCCCTCATGGGAAGACACTTTGTGGATTGAGTTATCCTAGAATAATGGTTGGAGGACCCATGCTTGTATGTGGAATAACAAGATGAAGATCAAGGAAATTGTTGGTGAAACTATCCTATATGGATAGTGCTTGTCATTCCATTTCTGGTGGTATGTGGAATGTCACATAACTCCTCATGGTTTGAGAGTTATGGC
>JZKD02S1593909.1:62217-73792 GCA_000966675.3 Picea glauca
GTTGATTATTGATGATTATTCTAGACTAACATGGGTTGCCTTTTTGAAGGAAAAATATGAAGCATTTGAAAAATTCAAAGTGTTTAAAGCTCTGATTGAGAATCAAACAGGAAAAAGATTAAAGGTAGTAAGGTCTGATAGAGGAGGAGAGTTTAGTTCATGGAACTTCAAAGAGTTCTATGATAAACATGGGATCAAAAGAGAGCACACAATTCCAAGGACTCCACAACAAAATGGAGTTGTTGAGAGGTAGAATAGATCAGTACAAAAAATGGCAAGATCAATGATGAAATTAAGGAACATACCTCAAACATATTGGGTAGAAGAAATTCATACAACCATTCATATACTTAACAAAGATCATCTCAAGCCACACAGTGACAAGAATCCTTATGAACTATGGTTTGGAAGACCTGCTTCAATCAAGCATTTTAAAGTCTTTGGGAGTAAATGTTATATTAAGAATAGTGATGTAAAAATTGGAAAATATGATGACAGGGATGATGAAGGTATCTTCTTGGGTTATGCTACAAACAATAAAGGGTATAGATGTTACAATAAGAGGCTGCATAAACTAGTTGATTGTATAGACATAAAATTTGATGAAGAAATCCCGGTCAGAAATGTAAGCAGTGCTGAACCAAGTACAAAAGATATAGTTGAAGATGAAGATGAACAGGTCCAAGGATCAGGAAGAGAAGAATCTGAATCATATGAAGACACAAATACTCAAGATGACATAAATCAGCAGAAAGAAACAAACTCACCTCTCAGAACTGTTAGAAAGAATCATCCTGAAAATCAGATAATTGGAGATATAAATAAAGGAGTTCAAACAAGAAGGAAATTGATTAAAGACTCATAACAATCTCATGTTGCCTTTTTATCTATTACTAAACCTAAAATTTTTGATGAATCCAACCAACATGATGATTGGATTAGAGCTATGAATGAAGAGCTTGATCAGATTGAGAAGAACAATACTTGGGAGCTTGTACCTAGACCCGAAGATAAGAATATAATAGGTTCCAAATGGGTGTTCAAGAATAAAATGAATGAAAAAAGACAAGTTGTTAGAAATAAAGCCAGATTGGTCTGTAAAGGGTATGCACAAGTTGAAGGTCAAGATTTTGATGAAACCTTTGCACCAGTGGCAAGATTGGAAGCCATCATAATGTTTCTTTCATATTCATGCCATAAGAACTTTAAAGTGTATTAGATGGATGTTAAGTCAACGTTTCTTAATGGAGATCCAGAGGAAGAAGTATATATGGAGCAACCTAAAGGATTCTCATTGAAAGATAATACTAATTATGTTTGCAAGATGAAGAAGGCCTTATATGGACTGAAACAAGAACCACGAGCTTGGTATTATAGACTGGACAATTTTTTACAAGACAAAAGGTTCAAGAAAGGTACTGTTGACATCAATCTCTACATTAAGTCTGAAGGTGATAATTTACTAGTTGTTTTGGTTGATGTAGTTGATATTATTTTTGGTTGTACTAATGAATCATCCATCCAGTGGTTTGCTAACTCTATGAAAACAGAGTTTGAGATGTCCATGATAGGAGAACTGTCATATTTTCTTGGTTTAGATGTAAATCTGAGTTCTGCAGGAATATTTAGCTCTCAAGAAAAATATTTGAAAGAGATGTTGAAGAAATTTTAGATGGAGGATTCCTCTCCTGTTAGTACACCTATGGTGGTTGGTTGCAAGCTCAGTAAAGATGATACGTCACCTGATGTTGATCAAAGGACATACCGATCAATGATAGACAATCTTCTATATATCACATCTTCCCGTCCTGATATAATGCAAGCTGTTGGAATGGTAGGTCACTATCAATCTGTTCCTAAACAAAGTCATCTAGTAGCGGTAACAAGGATATTCAAGTACTTGAAAGGCACAATGAATTATGGTCTGTGGTATCCCAGAAATTAGAACTTTTGGTTAACGTCTTATTCAGATGCCGATTGTGCAAACTGTGTTGATGAGAGAAAAATCACAAGTGGAGGAGCATTCTTTCTGGGTGACTCATTAGTAGCATGGCTTGGTAAAAATAAAGGATCCATTTCATTATCAACTGTAGAGCTAGAATACATTGCTACTTCTACTTGATGCACATAAATTTTATGGATGATTCAAACTCTTACAGATTTGAAGGTAAATTATACTGATCCGATTACAATTCACTGTGATAACTCTAGTGCCATTAGTGTCTCCAAGAATCCGATTCTTCATTCCAAGACTAAGAATATCCCAATAAAATACCATTTTCTCAGAGAACAAGTCACAATCAGAGTTGTTCAGCTGAATTATATCCCTTCCATAGAACAAATAACTGATATCTTTACTAAACTGTTAGCAATGACCCGTTTTGGATATCTTTGTCAAAAGTTGGGGGTTATAACTTCTTTCATCTAATATGTTCACCTGGTCAGGGGAAGTACTTATTGAATATCTATTGTATTTCTAAGCTGCTCATAGTTGACAGGGGGAGTATGTACTGCAACAGCTCAGGGGGAGCCTGTTTCTTCTTTGACATTGATGTCAAAGGGGGAGAAAGTGTGGTAATTTCAAGGATGCTACAATGGTATAGTTGGACATTCTTCCAGGGTAATTTCAAGGATGCTACAGTGGTATAGTTGGACGTTCTTCAAGGGATTTCCATCAATGCCAAAGGGGGAGATTGTTGGCATGTTTTTAGACAGAGGCAGAGTATGCGTGTTTGTCATTGATGGCAAATATTAGTACGATCAGATGGCGAAGATCAACACGATCAGTAGCGTAGTGATAATGGAAATATCAATAGTGTAATCTCAGAAGGAGGAAAACAATCAAAGCACGACAAAGCTTTCATTTCACGGTTTCGCAGATTGGGAAATCCAAAGGAAATAGGTTCAAACTTGTGATATGCGAAATCATGATAACAATTCTGACCGTTGGAGTCATAGGACATGTGGCAAGCGATTGGAATTTTTCTGACTTTCACATTGGAGGAGTCAACGGAGCATGGTGTGGGAACTCGTGATATGCGAGATCACGAAAATATCTCGACCATTGTATCATCGAGATCATGGACCATTGATTAGGCATGACGAAGGTTTGTGAAGTTGCGAAATCATGATAATATATTGACCATTTAGTCAAGAAGGACATGTGGTGAAATCGCGATAATATCTAGACCGTTGGTTCGATAGGACACATGGCGAAAGATCATCGTTTTGCTGATTGGAAAGGCAAAGGAATGAAGTGCTCATTTGATTGGCGAGTGGTCATATCTGGTGGTCACATTGTCGAGAGATGGAGAGCATATATAGAGAATCCAAGCTCTATTTCAGAGTTCGTGACATGGAGAGTCGAGAGGACTCATCACAGAATACTCGAGATGTGAAAGTGAAAAATGCATTTTCGAATAAGACAGTGGTCATAGCCAGTTGTTAAATATGTGGAAGATGGAGGAAGAAGCTAGCGGTGTTAAGCTCCATCTCAGAGTCTCGACGATTGCGAGTTAGAGTATCGAGATCCTTCATCATGGGAATCGTGATATGCGATATCATGATGAGATCTGGACCGTTGGATCAATGGAGATCTCGACCATTGATCAGGCTCGATAAAGTTCATAAGTTTTTGAAATACGAAGCGCCTTTTGGCGCAACCTATGGTCACCACCGCTGGTCACATGAGGGGAAGAATCTAGCGGGGCTAACCTCCATCTCGAAGTTTCAAGGATCTCGACTTGGAGTGTCGAGACCCTTCATCATAGGAATGCCGAGATGAAAAATCACGAAATTCAAATTTTGTTTAGCGTTCGGTCACAGCTAGTGGGCATATGAGATAAACGTGAAATCCTGTGGATTTAATCCAACGGTGATGGTTAATTGGAAACTTGATCGAAGGGTTATTGTTTCAACTCACAGGTAATCCATCAATTACGATTTAGTTAGCAGAACTGAATCATGGTTCTTGGATGGTTGGCGATTCATTTGCTGAGGCATTTTTGCCCAAGAATATTCGAGGTGTAACTAAATTTGCAGTGTATAAAAGAAATACACAGTGACTGTGCGTGGTTGGATGTTCTGATTGAAAAATGAGTTGAACTATAGAAAGGTAAAACTACAACATGCACAGTGTGAAGAAAGCTCAGTGATAAGGAACAAAAGATGAACATAAGAGAAAAGGTGAAGAGAGAAGAATGTGCACATATCAAAGAGCATGAGAAGGACAGAGAAAGAACAGATAGATAGAGACAACAAGTCAAGCCAAATATGAACAGAGATGAAGAATAGTGTAGCAAAGAAGAATTGCAGAACAGTGAAGAAGTGGTAAGAATTGATTTATCTGTGTTGTTGGTTATTCAATCATTTATTTGTAATAAGGGTGGTAGGGAGGTGCTAGGGAGGACTGTTGTCCTCAGAGGTTCAAGTGGGTGCTTGAACATAGGGAGTTGTAGCTTCCATCTGGTTGCAACCAGAAAAACCAGGGTGGCAGGGTGGTGCAAGGGAGAACAATTGTTCTCTGTTATATAGGTTGGTGCCTGTGTGACTGGAAGTTGGTGCTTCCATCCAGTTGGTGCTGGAACACTTAGGGAGTTGTTGATTCCTTCTAGTGGGTGCTAGAGAAACCATAGAGTTGGTGCTCGCAAACAAGTTGGAGCTTGTAAAATAGAGGTAGTAGCCTCACATTGAGTTGGTGCTCAATTATAGATGATGTACAAAACTTAAAAGACTACCTATCATTTCGAAGAAGAAGAGGTTTTCTCCCTTTATGGGTTTCCTCGTGAAAATCTGTCTCTGTGTATATCTTATGTTTAAGTGATGCTCGTTATTTATGTTTTCCATATGTAGTATAATATTGATGGTCACTTGGAGAAAGATTAAAAATTGTTTAATTGAATTAAAATTGTATAAGCACAGTGACAAATGATTCACCCCCCTCTTAGTTGTCTTAGAGGCTGTTAGACCATGTCGCGAGTCCCGAAGGAGGTGTTGAACACCAATTCAACAATCTCCCCCTCAACACCAACTGAGGTTTCTCGACACCAACTGAGATACTCAACACCAATCGAGCAGACTCGAACCCATAACCTTTCACTCTGATACCAGTTTAGTGGTAGTACGATTGCTGTTAGACCAAAACCCGTGGGTGATTGGTAAACTCATCACAACCAGAGTTAATGGATCCACGAAAGGCTGTTAAACCATGTCACGAGTTGCGAAGGAGGTGTTGAACACCAATTCAACATGCACTTTCTACCGTAAAGTGCTTCAAATGGGCTCATCTTCAACGATGCCTCATACCCATTGTTGTAAGAGAATTCTACCAAGTGCAGGTAGTCTTCCCATTTCAATGGTTTGTCCATCACATACATTCTCATTATGTCTTCTATCACTCTGTTCACCCTCTCCATATGTCCATCAGATTCAAGATGATAAGCTTAACTAAAGTTCAGATTCGTTCCAAATCCTTTGAACAATCTTTTCCAGAAATTCGAGGTGAATTTCGGGTCTCTATCGGACATAATTGTTTTAGTAATTCTGTGCAATTGTGCCACTTCCTTCATGAAAATATCAGCAACATATGCTGCCTTGTGAGTAGTTTTCAGTGGAATAAAATGGGTAGCTTTTGTAAGCTTGTCCACCACCACCATGATCAAATCATCCAACTTTCATGTTCTGGGCAATCCTGTAATAAAATCCATTGTCAAAGGTTGCAACAACCCTTCTGGGTGCCTATGTTCATCTTTAACTTTCTGGCATTCCATACATCTAGCAATGTATTCATCGATCCCTCTCTTCATACTTGGCCAAAAGTAATGGGTCTTGATCAAGTAATGGAGCTTGTTCCTTCAATGCCCAAATGGACATCCATCCCTCTGCTCTCATCTTGCTGACTGTAATTCTCATGTGCCTCTTCCATTCCTATGGACTCTGCACTGATCTGATCTGATATAGTTGTTGTTAATTCTGCAAAATGTGGAGCCATCAAAACTTATCAGGCTAACTAATTCAACAATTCATGAGAAATATGAACCATTTTGGTTCAATATATACATCAGTTTTATTCTTTTGATTTCCTGGTGTTATCACCATGACCATCAATTCAGGAATGGGAAAAGGTTGCAGCAACCCTTCTGGGTGCCTATGTTCATCTTTAACTTTCTGGCATTCCATACATCTAGCGATGTATTCATAGATCCCTCTCTTCATACCCGGCCAAAAGTAATGGGTCTTGATCACTGCCACGATTTTCTGATATCTAGGGTGCCCTGCATAAGGGAAATTATGCATCTCATGTAGAATCATACATTTCAAGTCCTGGACATTTGGTACAAAAATTATGTTCTTGTGCAGCAATATTCCATCTATTCCCAAACTATAAATATCCATTTTCTGTGGCATCTTACCTTGCTGTAGCTTTGCTACCAATTCTCTGTACTGTCGGTTTTCATTTGCAGCCTCCATAATTTTTCTTTTAAGATTAGTCTGATACATGCTAATGGCTATAGCATGTAGTTCATGCACCCTCCTACTGAGTGCATCAACCACTTTATTCTCTTTCCCCTTGATATGCTTTATATCAAAGTCATATTCGCTTAGAAATTCTAACCATCTTCTTTGCCTAAAATTTAGATTTGGCTGATCAAATAAATATTTCAGACCATTGTGGTTTGTTCTTAGATCGAACCTCTTCCCCATGAGGTAGTGTCTCCATTTCCTCAAGGCATGCACTATGGATGCCAAGTCCAAATCATGAGTGGCATATAGTCTTTCATGCTCCTTCAACTTCCTTGATTCATAACATATAACAAACCTGTTTTGAGAGAGGAATCCACCAAGTCCTTCATTACATGCATTTGTGCATACCATGAAGTCTTAATTTGGGTCTACAATCCTTAGTATTGGAGCACTTGTCAATATTTTTTTCAAGTGTTGGAAACTCTTTTCACAATCCAGTGTCCACTGAAACTTCACACCCTTTCTTTGCAAGGAAGTGATTGGGTGTGAAATCTTTGAGAATACTTCAATGAATCTCCTGTAATAGCCTGCAAGACCCATGAATGATGCCATCTCTATCACATTCTTTGGTGCTGACCATTCTCTAATGGATTCTATCTTCTCAGGATCCACTCCTATCCCATCCTTTGAAATGATATGCCGCGAATAATGAATTTATTTCTGATAAAATGAGCACTTGCTCAACTTGGCATACAACTGATGCTCCCTTAATACTTGCAACACCATCCTCAAATGATGTTCATGCCATTCCTATGACTTAGAATATATAATAATTTCATCCACAAAGACAATGATAAACTTGTCTAAATATTCTCAGAAAACACCATTCATTAAGCACATGAAAACAACTGGTGCATTTGACAACCCAAATGGCACCACTGTGAACTCATAATGACCATACTTTGTCCTAAAGGCGGTGTTTCTGATATCCTCCTCTTTAATCCTTACATGATGGTATCCTGATCTGAGATCTATCTTTGAAAATATATTTGCATCCTTCAATTGATCAAAGAGATCATCAATCCTTGGTAGATGATACTTGTTCTTAACAATCACTTTATTCAACTGTTCTAAGTCAATGCACAATCTTAATGTTCCATCTTTCTTTTTCACAAACAAGGCTAGGGCACCCCAAGGTGACACACTTGGGTGTATATACCCCTTCTTCATAAGTTCTTCAAGTTGCATTTGCAACTCCTTCAATTATGGTGTACTCATTCTGTAAGGAGTCTTTGACACTGGAGCTGCTCCATGCATTAGATTTATAGAGAAATCAATGTCTCTGTTTGGGGGTAGTCCTGGTACCTCCTTGAATACATCTTCAAATTCTTTCAGGACTGCATAATCTTCCAAATTTGGCACCTTATCTTTAGGTGTCTCTTCCACATGAGCTGCAAATATTTGACACCCTTTTTTGTAACATTTCTTCAACTACAATGATGAAATTTCTCTAATGGTTACTGCCTTGGGAATTCCCTACACTTTCATTTGGTTCCCTTCCTCATCCAAGCAAGTAAATTCTTTGTTATGATAGTATAAGAGATCATGATGTTGGTCCAACCAATCCATCCCAATTAGATAGTCGTAGGAACCTAAAGGCAATATGTTCAAATCTGCCTTGGTGTTAAGCCCATTCATGTCCATAAGACATGACTTAACCATCTCGTTAACTTTTCTTTTGGCTCCTGTAGCCAACTGTACCAACCAAGATTTTCCATGCTTGCTTCTTGGAAATTTCAAGATTTCCACCATATTAGGATCTATATAACTACGACAAGCTCCTGAATCAATTAAAATAGCAATGGTTTGGTTGTTAATCATACCTTCCACTTCAATCATGTGTGACTGATACTCTGCTTGCTTGTTATCCAGGGCTGCATAGATCCTTGGAAAATTTCTTCCGATGTTCTCCACTGTTTTAGCTTGTTGTACATTGTAAACAATCCTTCCTTTTTCACCTCTGTGAGGACAATCTTTGAACATATGATCTCCCTTACAACCCCAACATTGAATAGGTGGCTACCTTGGCCTTTGATTCCCTGTGTCAATCATTTTGGGATCTCTAGGAGTTTGTTGTCCCTGTAGATTGTTTATGAAGAAGGGTGGCTTAGATCCCTTGTTTCTCTGCTCCATCTTTAATTTCTTTTTGTCTTCCCAAGTCCTTTGGAAAGTTGGCCTTGCTTTCTGCTGATCATATAGGAATTTAGCTCACCTTATGGTCTCTTCCAATGTCTTAGGATCATCATATTGTATTTTGTCACTGATTAATGAAGGAAATCCACTCAAATACCTTTGAATTTTGACTGTCTCATCCTTGATGACAGAGACATACTTCAACAGTTCTAGAAACCTTCTCTCATATTCATCTACAGTCATACCTCCAAGCTTGAGTTCAAAGTTTTAGAAAAACAGGACCGCGGAACAATAAAATAAAACAAATGCGGAAACAAAACTTATAAGATACACAATACAATAGAGACATAGATTTATGTGGTTCACTTAGTGTGGGCTACGTCCACCAGAGAAATTGCCAGGTCCTTCCTTTATTATTATCCAACAAATCAAGGGATACAACCTACAGAAAAACCTGCTGTAACTTCCTCTTCTTTCTCTCACAGTATCTACTCTCAGAACACAATAATCTCCATAATGCATAGCCACAATACATTTCCCTCATAACAGAGGGTTTCCTTATAGGGAAAAAAACCCTAACATAATTTCTACTTTTATATCTGTGACCTTATAATGAACGGTCCAGATTTACAATGAAATTGCAATATAGATTTACAAGGCAATTTTTCCTTCGGGGGCTTCACCCTCGAACCGCCCAGTCTAGGGGATAGGCCCCCTAGACCCTGCAGAGGGGGTACCCCCCTCTGCACTCCCCCGTGTGGAAGAGTGTACATACTTCTGGGGTGTAAAGTCTTCATGGGGTATAAACACAACTGAAAGAAAGGACCTCTGAATCAGGAACATAATCAGGCTCCACAACCAACACAAAGAACTCTTTCATTTTCTTGTCATAATATCTCTTAATCAAGTATTTCTTCTCAAAATACTTCTTAAATTCCCTCCAAGTAACACTTTTCTCTTTAATGTGCTGCACCTACACAAGATGATCCCACCACATGGATGCCTTTCCCTTGAGTTGATAGATGACAATTCCACCCTTTGCATGAGAATAATAATTATGCAATTGAAAATACTTTCTCATGCCGAACAACCATGTTTCTGCATCTTCTTCCTTCTTGTATTCACCATCAAATGTAGGAGGTTTGATTTTTTTCATTTCTCCTCATATCTCATCCACCCCAGACCTCTTGTGCCTTCTGACAGGGGATGGACTTGAGATGTTTTTTTCCCTCTTATTAGGATGCCTCAGGGAGTGATGGTGATGTCTTCTAACACTTCTAGCTCTTCTTTTCTCATCCGAAGGCTTGTGACTTCCAGATTTGCTTGAGCCACTCTCATTATCCAATTTCTTTTCTCTTCTATTCAAACCCTCCAATAAATTCATGTTGAAGTCATCCTACTGCTCCTTGGCTTTCATAAGCCTTTCATTATTAGCTTTATGGATTTGGACATCCTTCTGCAAATTTTTAATGGTCTCCACCATATTCATGTTTTCATTCCTTTCATCTCCATGTCCATTGGAGCTTGTTCCTTCAATGCCCAAATGGACATCCATCCCTCTGCTCTCATCTTGCTGACTATAATTCTCATGTGCCTCTTCCATTCCTATGGACTCTGCACTGATCTGATCTGATCTAGTTGTTGTTAATTCTACAAAATGTGCATCCATCAAAACTTATCAGGCTAACTATTTCAACAATTGATGACAAATATGAACCATTTTGGTTCAATTTATACATCAGAATTATTCTTTTGATTTCCTGGTGTTATCACCATGACAATTTTTAGATACATCGAGGTGAAAGGCGGGTCTCCAAAACAACTTTCGCCAAAGTCCCGATGTCACGTGATTCAATATGTCAAAACCACAATTCGTGGGATGGGCGAAGGCTAGTCAAATCACCTCGTCTCACTCGTTCAGTACTTCACAACTGTATGAAGTCAGGTGAACATCGCCATGTAATGAACTCAAAAGCTAATCATTTGAAATGGATTAGCCAAGCATGGAAATCCAACATACTTGTGTGTAAGTCTGTCTGTGATTCATGATTGGGATTCTATAACTACCAATTCTCAAGTATGGAGGCATCATCTTATCCATAAATGGAGTAATCTCCAAATTTGCTCGACCTTCTGATCTATGTAAAAACATTTCGGTGTCCACAAAATTCAGGTACATGGACAAAGCTAAATCCAGTGAGACTGGTTATTCATGCAACATGGTAGATTTTCCTATGAGTAAGAAAGTTTTGTAGGAATGTGATCATATACACTAGGTCTATTACAGAGCTACAAATCAGATTTGGATGATGAAATTGATGAGGGCTTTTGGTTGTGGTACTTTTTGAATACATGGTTGAGACAAGTAGTTGATGAGTTGGAGCACATACATGAGGTGGATAGTTGATGATGTTGGTACATATTGATGAGTAGTTGAAACATGATTGGTACATACTTGGTACATGGTTGGATGCACTTGTTTATGGTACAGGTTTATTACAGATTGGTGCATGGTTGATGCACTTGTTTATGGTACAGGTTGATGCATGGTTCAGATTTATTGGTACAGGTTTACAGCGGTATATCTCACAGTGATAGTGTGAAAGTGGTTCCATCATTCTACTTCTACCTCAAGGTGGTAGGGCGAGGCAAGGACAGGTGGTTGTAGCCACCTTCCGGTTGTATCCGGAGAACATTGGGTGTTGTAGCCTCCTTCTGGTTGTAGCCAGAGAATTGGGGAGTTGGAGCTTCCCTTAGGTTGTAGCCTGAGAAACTAGGAGGTTGGAGCCTCCTTCTAGTTGTAGATGGAAAACAAAGGAAGTTGGTGCTTCCAATGAATGTAATTCTTCAAGACATATAAGAAAAATCATTCCATGGTTTTCTCCCGATTTGGGTTTCCATGTAAAACACTGGTGTACTG
>JZKD02S1593909.1:78400-96805 GCA_000966675.3 Picea glauca
CTGAACAAGGGAACCAACGGTAGGTACAGAGGTAAGCTTCCTTTAATTTGTTTTAATTGTGATGGTATTGGTCATTTTGCTAACAAATGTCCTCATAAGAAAAAGAGAAATGATTGTAATAATTTTGGACATAAAACTGTAAATTGCAGAGCTAACTGTTGTTGGGGAAAAACACCCTACAGACTAGCAAATAGAGTTTAGACTTTGCATGGAGATATGACCAAATAGAAATTAATTTCTACCTTCATCCCTAGATTTAAATCCCCTTTTCTTAGTAAATGCATGGAAATATCAACCTACCTCATTCTCGGTGTTTGATGCCGATCCTCCGTTGTTCTTGATTACTTGTTCACAATCCTCCTTCCAAAGATGACCTGCATCCAAGACAAACAACAACTATGCATGCATACTACTTATATACTAGCAGGTTAGAAATCTAAACATATACTGATCAAACTATAAATAGTTATTGAATTGGGATGGGAAAAACATTTTCTTTATTACTTTGAATGAGTAAACTTACAAAAGTTGAGACCAACCACTGCTCCTTGAACCTGATCCTGGGCTCCTCTTCTACTGTCCTTCAACTGCTTTGCTTTGAATCTCCTTTGGCACATGGAAAGGCTAAAGGGTTGGGACAATGGGAATACGTAAATGGGCAGAGTTTCTTTGCTATGTTTTTCCTCCTCAAAATGGGACTCCTACCCCTTCTTTTATAGGCTAGAAGGAGCTAGGTATTTGGATGAACCCTCGACCATGCATGGCCAGTAGTTTCAGTTAACTCACCCATAGATTTTTGTTTCATCTTCAACTTTCCTTTTTTCATGCTTTTGTCAGTCCATACAGTAATGGATTAGGGCACGTGGGCCTTTATTCGAGAGATTTTTCGAAGAGTTGTTCAACAATGTTTTGGAAAAGAAGGGATATGAGTTGGCCTGATGCTAGGTAAGCATGTGTGGTGCAATTTAGGGTTATAACAGATGCCCCCTAATGTGTGAGGTCAAAAGAGCATCTTATGGCCAAAATACATTACCAATATTTACTGATGTGCTGAATGATTGAGCCCAAGGATCGGGAACCGAGAGGTGCCATCTGCAAAATAACAAATGTCTCACCGAGGCGGGCATACCCATGCTTGGGATAAAATAGAACCATGGCTACCAATCAAATACACTATAGATCCATGTAAAATAACTATAAAGAGTAGCCATGAACAATACACAGTGGAGCTACATCTCGAAATCAAAAAGATATACATATAGAGTATCAATCTTCCAGAAGCTAATTCGACCTGATGGCTGGAGATGATATCTTCAGAGCTTGAGAAACAACTTCAAAATATTCAAAACTTGGGTAGGAGTGTAATATGAGTGTATGACTGCACTACCCAGAGGTCTTCGATGGCTCGTCAGTCATGGACTTGATAATCTTGATGATTAGACTGAAGGCTTTAGTGATTTTGAACAAGGACTTGATTGGATGTTCAGGATGCCCGGGCATGAGGACAAGAGACATATTGTAGAGGGGTCGACTCAAGATTAGTGAAAAAATTCCATTGGATAATAGCATGACAAGTGATGAGACTCAAGCAACATGTCTGTTAATCATAAGTCTACAAAGAAAGAGGCAACACAAATTCTCCATATGTTTGGAAGAATAACCAAACGGTGGAGGACACAACTCTATATAGTGAGAAAAGATTCCTAAGGTCGTACTACATCCCATAGTCTGATGAAAAAACATACATATGTGATTTATCCAAGGGCGACTCATTATGCTGACAATAAAGAAAATAATTTTCCCTTCCTCTTTTTGGGGTATACTTGATTGTTTTGTTCTTTTCAATAATTGTGGAAAAAAGAATAAAGGAATATTACGTTACAATGGAGGAATGAGTATTGCAAACATACAAGTTCAAGGCACAAGGACAAGACTGATGTTCTAGTAAAATGATAGTCGGGAAAAATCCTCCAGCGGCCAAAGGTGTTAAGACGCAGAAGCAAACTGTCACAAGGCTGGCGTATAAGGTATGCAAATGCGGTTAATAAAACACACAATGGTAACATCCTTTGATGTAAGTTTAATGATCCCAAAGAAGGTAGGCTCAGTGGTTTTTCATATTTAGAGAATCTGAAAAAACATAAAAGGAGACTCCATTGGGGTACCTTTTTCGAATATAGTCTAGTTGGTTCGAAAAAGGGGTAAACTAGCACTGATTAGACATCGATTCAAAACCATTTTAACGAGTGTGACAAGGACAAGATCACTCCGCTATTTTTTCATTTTTAAGGAGTTTGAAAAAAGCTTAACTATGGAATTCGTCAGGAATGTTCTTCTGGACCAATTTTAACGAGCGTGAAAGAATAAGGTCACTTGACAATCTTTTCAATTTTAGGGAGTCTGAAAAGAGCTTAACTATGGACTCCGTGGGGGTTCCTTCTTCGTAAGTTTAGTCCCTCAGGCCCAAAAAAGGGATAAAATTATACCTGAGAGTACTCTTCTATACAGCTGAAGTTCCATAGAGTATACCTTTGTTCGTACAGTTGACCGTCTGGACCAAAAAAGGGGTAAACTACCGCCAGACATACATGACTTCAAATTTCAGTTTAACGAGTGTGAAAGGCCACAAGTTCGCTCGGCAATCTTTTCATGTTCAGAGGGTATGAAAAGGGCTTAAAAGAAGACCCGTGAGTTTTTTGGGAGTCCTGAGGGTGAGATCAAGAGAGAAGAAGAATCATGAAACTGAGGCTCAAATTCATATTCAGGAAAGACTATAAGGACTCCCGAGCCTACAATGTTTTAGAGACGACATGGACACCATATTGCAACCAGGACCTACCTAGGGCATCCATGTTCTGGTAATCTCTACCACCAAGTTGCAACACTTCTAAAGAAGATATGAAGATTCTGTGTTACAACCTGATGGGATCGATCCTATGGCAAAGGAAAAAGACAACGAGACTTAAAAGTCGGGGTAGTAACCTAATCTATATGCTCAAGTTGATTCTTGGAAAATTTTTCATGGACCGTCAAAATTTTCTCAAAACTCAAAAAAAAGTGTCCCAATACCCGATCAAATCCCTCCCATATAACTCCTGAATCACTCTAAATTGTTTTTGGTATAAAGAAACTGATAATGGAGGCCAAAAAAGTGACAAAAAGAGGCCAAAAAGTCTATAAATAGAAGTTGGCAGCTCATTATCACCATTGCTGATTTGGAAATTGACTCTGGAGCCAAAATACCCCCTTTGCAAAAAACGGTGATTCTGGGAGCTACAGTGGATGAAATGAACTTCTGCTTGGACCAGGTAAGTACAAACTCCCCTATCTAGCTATTCAATTCTTCAATTTTGCTTTAAAGTTTTTTTTTTGGGTGGGCGTCGACCTTTAAAAGGTTGACCCTAGGTCCACACAGGCTGTCTCTGGACAGGCCACATGTACACTTGGGCAAAGTAAAGCCTGCCCGCATGTACACGCGACTGTCACTTAGACAGAGCACATGGACCCCCATTTTTATAGAAAAAAGAACCAAATAGCCCTCACTAAACCTTCTGAACTTTGTTTTGTTGGCAGGATGTATGTCCACTGGAGGGAAAGGGAGCATGAAGCAATCAGTGAGTTGGTTGCAGGAGATCCAAATGTCATGGCTACATTGATGCAATGTGGTTTGCTTAAGTTTTTCCTATGTCCATTTATGTGAGCGCAACCAAGGCTACTGAATGCCTTGATTGACTATTGGCACCCTGAGGCAGAGGCCTTTATGCTAGAGGGGAAATCATTGGTGTCCACCATTGAGGATATCTATTTTTTGACTAGCCTCTCGAGGAGAGGGGAACCATTCAATTTCAGGACATTTCTAGTAGGCCCGCTTAATATATCTGAACTGATAGCCCTGCACTGTGAGGATGGGACAAACCATTTGATCTCCCAGGTTCCCATCAGTAATATCACTGACCTATCGCTGTAGGTGATATTATTGCTGATTGGGCGGATTACCGGTTCAACAACCTTGCATCAGGCGTTTCGTGCATAGATGAACTGTGCTATCCAGTGCTTGAATGCACATATTTTTGACTGGAGTACCTCACTACTTGAGTGTATGAAGAGGCAATTGACAGATTGTCGACAACGGACACAGAGGAACTTCGGGTTCGGGATGATTTTTTGTTCATTCTTCTTTGAGAGAGTTCCAAGCTTTAGTCCTTGGGAAGTGGTACGAGGACATCAAGCCTCTTTTCCTGCTATATGTAGATGGGTAGTATTACTGTCGCAACAGGGTGGTGGAAGGACCAATGAGTCCTTCGATGATGACTTTTTTGCGCGTCTATCATGATAGATCCCTGTGATTGAGGATTACCCATATCCAGGGATAGATTTTTCTAGAGATCTTGAGATACCCGTGCCTCCTGGTGAGGAGCGAGGGGAGATGGGTAAGTCTCCACCTTTGCAGTTTTTTTTTTTTGTATATGTAATTTTTATGTCATTTTTGTTATATATATCATTTTTTTATATGCTAGAGTATTTGATAGGTATACATTTGTTGCATGCATATGTGGGACTCGTGCGACCTACCGATTATGCACGAAACAGGCGTTGTCCTTGGCCAGAAGCCCCAACTGCCGCCGTCAGGGGACCAACAGTAGCAGGAAACCTCCCAGTCAGGGAGGCTGAGAGGGTCCTTAGATGAGTTGAGAAGAACTTCACTGTACTCACTCGCACAGTCCCGATGGCAGAGATAGAGGACCTGCCACCATCCATGCAGCCTCATGTAGTGGGGGCACCTCAGACATGGGTCCGATTGTTTAGGTGTTTAGCCCATGCTGTGGACTATTATAATAGTGCCCATAGGCCTTGAACCTATTTAGACTTTTTACATGCCACGAGCACTACTTGTATATATTTTTTGAGGGCATAAGCCCTGTGACTCGTTATTAGTCCCATTTTTGAGGCGCTTGCATCCATCTATGTACTCTGGTTATTTTATGATGTTATTTATGGTTTTTTGATATTTTGTGTCTTATGGATCACGTTTTCAAAAATGTATTTACATGCTTATGTCAATGTTCTTTCATATGTGTGCAAGATGCGAATCTAAAATTTGATTAGCTAGAGTATCTGTAATTTGGTTTAATCTCCTAGGAACATGAAAATATGTAATATAATCAAAGTTTCGTTCTAAGAGACGTACCCTAAGGAATCATCGGTGTAAGGCTAGATCATGAACCTAGTATACTCTGTTTAGATGAGACACAACCAGTTGAGCGTAGAGATAGACCCAGATATGAGAGATACCCAATGACAAGGCGTCATGAAGCAACTCAATAACCGCACTATACTCGGTGACATTATTTGTGGTGTCACCTAAGCATATACCTCCGGAAGATAACAACTGGCCCTGAGGTGTAAAGATTACCCAAGCTGCGGAGGCAAGCCTCCGAGTGTACTGACTAGCACCGTCTGCATACCCAGTGAACACCTTGGAACCACTTGACATCTGCCATATTAATGAAAGATAACATCAATGACACGTCCATAGCACTTAAAAGAAACTAAAAAGTAATAGTACAAAGACTATACATATGTTACAAAAAGTTACCCACAATGACCTACCTATGAGTAATACTTCTTGAGGTAGAGCCCATTTCTAGGCTCTGCCAAAGCATTCCCTTCAAAATTAACCAAATGATAAGCGCCCTTTTTTAAAACCTCTTTTATGATGAAGGGTCTGAACCACATGGGTTTGAATTTTCTTGCCCCCAGGGGGTCCTGATCTTGGTTATAGACTAGGACAAGGTCGTCTTCAGAGAAAATCTGAGGATGAATGAACCTATCATACTGACACTTGACCTTATGTTTGTGAGCCTCGTTGGCTAGGGACACATCACGACGCTGCTCATTGAGCTGCTCAAGGTGTACTAACCGTTCTTCAAGTGGAGAAGTGTCTGGCAATAATTGTACTATGAATTTTAGAGATGGGATCTGACATTCGATGGGCAAGACTGCCTCCAGCCCGTAAACGAGTTGAAAAGGTGAGAAACTAGTTGTAGTCTTAACATATGTTCGGTAAGCCCATAATGCCGAGTATAACATCAAATTCCAATTTGACTTGGCTGAGTTGATAGTTCGGTTTAGAATAGTCTTAAGAGTTTTGTTTACAACTTCTACCTGCCCATTGGCTTGGGGGTAGTAGGGTGATGAATGATCTTTCCGTAACCCAAGATTTGATGTTAATTTGGTCATCATTTGTTTCTAAAAGTGACTGCCATGGTCAGTAACAATCTCTCTTGGGACGCTGAACCTTGCTATGATTTGGTTGAATAAGAAGAGAGCTGCAGTCTCTCCATCATCTTTAAACGTTGGCATAACTTCGACCCACTTCGTGAAGTAGTCTACAACTACGATGATATAGCGGTGCCCCCTTGCTGAAGGGGGGTTGCAAGTAGTGTAATCAATCCCCCACTTGGTGAAGGGACCAACTATGATGACAGGAAACATGGGAGCAAGATGTGCCCTCATCTTCTGAGAGAGGATTTGGCACGGATGGCACTTCTTGACCGATTCTATACAATCTTTGATAAGTGTCGGCCATAAGTAACCTTCTCGTAGAATCTTTTGGGCTGTTGCCAACCCAGACAAATGACCGCCACAAGCTCCAGTATGGCAATCGTTGAGCATGATGACTATCTCCTCATGTGTGAGACATCGACGTAAGATGAAATCTACACCTCTTCGATACAATGTATCATCGAGTATGAGATAATTCTTAGCCTGATGGCGTATACGCCGACGCTCATCACGAGAAGAAGAAGTGGGGTACTTCAAAGTCTGGATATAGATAAGCATATCTCCATACTAGGGATCTGAATATGTGATCAAAAACATATCTCCCTGAATAGGCGATTCTTCAGGCACACCGTCACCTGACTCAACCGGACGTTCCAAAATAAGCTCTGTGAAGAGCAAAGACTTTTTGGACTTCGCTGAAATGAATTCAAAGTCAAATTCCTAGAGGTTGAATATCTATCTACTGATTTCTCCGCCTATAACCCGTCGTGTCAACATGTACTGGAATGGATTCACGATAGCAATGACGGTGGTCTTGCGAAACAGAACATAATGACAGAACCGTTGAACGGCATGACCTGCCGCCAACACAAGTTTTTCGATATGAGAATAATTGATTTCCGGTCTTATGAGGCCTCGACTCAGGTAATAGATCATGTATTCTGAGAAAAAATCATCTTCCTGAACTAAAACCATGCCAATGGTTGACTCTGCGATAGCCAGATATAATAAGAAATCTTTGTTATAGTTAGGTGGCCGTACCAGAGGTGTAGTTGTGAGGGCATGTTTTAATGCATTGAAAGAGCATTGAGAGGAATCATCCCAGTAAAAAGGAATGTCTTTCTTCAGTAAGTGCATAAATTCCTTTGTGATTTTGGCATAGTTGGCGACGAAGCATCGTAAAAAGTTCGCCTTGCCTTGTAGAATATGAAGTTGAAGGATTGTGCGTGGTGGGGGAAACTAGATTATTTCCTCCACCTTGAGAGGATCGACCATGATCCCTGTTGTTGATACAATGAAACCTAACAAACGTCTTGACATTATGTAGAAGCTACACTTGTTTGGATTCAAGCAAATCCTGAAGTAGCAACAACGTTCTAAGATTAGTCTAAGGTGTGTGGGATGATCCATTCTCTTGCGAGATTGGGATGCTAAATCATCTAGGTAGGCCTCGACTATATGCTTGAGGTCATGAAAAACAAAAGACATGGCCCGCTGGAATGTGGCTCCAACATTTTTAAGGCCAAAAGGCATCTTACGATATGCGAATGTACCCCACGGACAAATGAATGTCGTTTTGTGTTGGTCTTCGAGTTTGATTTGGATTTGATTATATCCCGAAAAATCATCCATGAAAGAAATGGCTTCACAACTAGCACATTCATCAATGATTTGGTCGATGACTGGTGTTGGAAAATTATCTTTGGGACATGCCTTGTTCAAATGATGGAAATCAGTACATACACAAATTGTGCCTTGTTTTTTATCGATCGACATAGGATTTGACACCCATTGAGTCAAATGGATAGTGTTAGTGTCGGAAGTCACTCCTGGATTGCTTGCAGGATCAGAGCTCGATGCCCATCAGTTTATGTCACGATTTGTTTATAAAGGGATGATCAGATGGAAGTAAACTCAGAACAATATCGTCTCAACTCTGAAACTAGGCTAGGCATGCATGGGCAAGTGAGGTCTTAGACAAAATTCAAACAGTGAGTTGTAATAAGGGTGAGCAGGGGGAAAGACTTGCATGAGAATAGTGTGAGAGTCTGTCATAAACATCAGGTTCCTAACAAACTGGAGAAGAAAGTGCCCAAACACAAGACCCTCTTATATTCAAACACAGAAGACCAGGGAATACAATAATGCAACGACAAATCCTTTATCATAACATAATTGTAACAATTCATGCGAATCATTCGATCATGAACTCTCTGGTATGAGATGAAAACATAGATAGAGTAAGGAAACTGTTTGTCATAAACCAAGAAATCTCATATATAGACACACAACCAGGAAACCAGAGTGGTTGTTAAAACTTTACAGTCGGGAGCTTTGATCTACCATCGATCCTTCCAACCATGGCAAAAATTCCTACATATACTCAAAACAACAACAACAACAAAAACAAGATGCTGCATTAAAAAACATTGCGTCTGCATGTCATCTGACAGTCTGCGCATGCAGACTGAATGACCGTGCACCTATGACAGATGCCATCTTAACTGCGTGTGGCTCCAACAAGGGGAGTAGCTGAGCTATTAAGTGTCAAGCTAGCGTGTGCAAGCTTTCCTGGAGAGTTGAGGACTCGACGCGGCTTTCATGAAAAGAACCAGTATAGAGGACCATCCCGGGCAGGCCCTCAGCCGAGACATCCATTCTTTGCTATTAATTACTAAGGAGAGGCCTCAACCACCCTCTCTTTTCTGCATTCATTCCTGGTAGCCACTGGGATTTAGATCACGTCGAATTGGTATATGGAGAACACAGTGACCCCCTTCCAAAACTCAATTCGATGCCTTTGGCCTCCCTCTGTACAGCCCTTTCTACTTTCTCGAATGACCACGTACCATGACCCTACACCTAATTTCCGGAGTGCTTTCGGCGTTTCGGGGACCCGAGTGACAACATGATAAACATTAGCGCCCCTCTTCTAGGCTTGTTCCTTTATGACCAGGTGCCAAAACCATGGGCCCGATTCTAGGCGCTATCGTCATTTCGGGGTTCAGGGTTTCGAGAAGTGAAGGGACGAGGAGCGCGTACCCCTCGAACTCCTGAATGCCGACGTGACACGGATGTATGCCGCGTGTCCCTCAAATGAACGACCCATATAATACATTGTTATATAGGGGGCTCCCCCCATTTGTAGGCTCGCTTGACGTGACCTGGTGCTAGGACCGTGGGCTCGGCTTTGAAGGGTGCTTATCGACATTTTGGGGTTCGGGGCTTCGAACAAAATGGAAATCTCACCCCATGAACTCCTGACCGCCGAAACGCCGACACGGCCGGATCTTGTGCCATGCGTCACTGAATCGGACGACCCAGATTCAAACTTGAAATATAATGGCTTTCTTTGGTGTTATATGTCGGGTAACTTGGTAGCCCCAATATCCTGATGACCGTTGATCTGTTCTTATGGATGAATCCGGGCTGTTGACAACGTAATTTCACCCGCTTATTTGATTGGAAGCCGTAAAACGAGATTTTTCCATGCTGTGCTCGGGCACTTTTCGTGTAACTTGCAGACTCGAATGCTCTCGAGCCCAATACAAGAATTATCGCTAACAGATAGGATAGATAAAACCTACCTTTAGCGATTTCTCAACCTCAATCTTGATGGCTGCTACTTTCTTTGGATTAACTGGATGAAGCTTCTGTCGAACAGGCTTGGCATCATAATATGTTGTGATTTCAGGTTCAACTATTTTTGGACTGATACTTGACATTTCCTCATAAGACTAGGCAAAACCGTCACATAATTCTTTGAAAAGATCCATGTAGATTTGAATCTCTTCAGGGGAGCAATCCGCTCCGATGAAAACGTTCTCCATGATGCCAGGGTTTTGGGAGATGTTGATTGGTATAGTTTCAATGATAGTTTCCATATTTCCCTCAGCATAAATTTCATGTGTGGCTGAGAGATTAATAGGACACGGCTGATCTCCCGTCATGGTCATGGTGAATTCTCCTGCTTCGATTCTGCTTAACTCTGGGAAAAAATATGATCTATGATGAAAATCTTCCCAAGGTTTGTCCGGACTAGTCATTGCTTTGATTACAGCTTCATCAGAAGGCAAGACTAAGTCTAACGAATCGATGTTAGCGAGAGAACCTTGAGCCCAAATAGGCTCTAGAAGTGGATCTAACTCTTGTACAGGAGTCAGATCAATGTTAGATGAAGCTTGTTGGACTAAAGAGTATGCTACTTCAGCAGAAGACAAGGGCATGGACATGCCTGGGTGCCCTGTCTCATCCATCGTGGCCGATGGGGAAGGAAGAATCCATGGATCCTCGAAGTAAGTCATGCAGAACAATGAAACTTGAAAAATCTCAACCTTATGGTGATTAGATATAAATTTGATATCACCGTGAGGAGGTGGGTAATCGAAGGTACCCATCAAGGATGGGAATAAACAAACTCCTACGTTAACGAAACCTGGTTGAGGATTATCAATCATTGGGACCGTGGATGCCCCCAAAGCTGGGTCAAGTCTGGAGAAAGACAATTGATCAATGGTCACTATCCGGCCCTCGTGTGGAAACAACAAGACCTGAAAAACTGTAGCAACCATAGCTTGCATAGCATAAGTCCAACTCTGTCCTAACAAGAGGTTATAGTCAAGGGGATCATTGACTACCTCTACTTTGACACACACGGTTTTCCCTCCTAACTGCATGGGGAAAGAAGGAACTATGCCATGTGGTTGGAATAAATGACCGTCGAAAGCAGTGAGGAGAGTAGGTGATGGAGACAAAACGGGCTGGCCAATGGCCTTCCAACATGCCAATGACATAACGCATGTTGAGGCACCCTCGTCGACCACAGTGTAGAAGATATTCTATGTAAAAGTTTTCGTGGAGTAAGCCACTACTATCTGAAATGCTATGTGGTAAGGTAGACAAGGTTTTAAGTTGGTTGTATCTAACATGATGGTACCCGGATTACAAGTCTCAGTAGAGCCCAAAGAAGTTAACAAGGATTTTCTCTGAGAAGGGCAACTTTGGAGGACCTCCAAAGCAGACATCACACAAGGGGTTTGTGATAAATCCTCCACCACAGAGTAGTTCTAGGCAGACCTTGCGTTTGGGTTATGAGAAGATTTTTTAAATGCACCTTTCAGAATGCGTGTCATTGTTTCTCCCAACGTCTTCTCAATCTATAAAGGAAGAGATGGGAGGTCAACTTCTTTACCCTTCTCATAAGCGCTTGGTTTACTATAATCGTGCGTTCTAGTCGATGTTGGTCACTGTAATTTCTTATTTAACTAAAAAATCAAGTGCTACATAAATTGTCAACCCAGGGAAGTCTGTTTATTTCAAAGGTAATCACACACTGTATATGCTCAATCTTAAAAGCAATCTAGAGTTGTAGTAAAAATACATTAATCACACTTTGCCTTGAACGAACTGAAGTTCTACTTTGAATTACAGGAAAGAAACCTACCTATTGCAGAGTTCAAAGTTAAAGAGATAATTATCCAAAGAATCCTGGATTACATTAAGAAAATAACAACCTAGGAAATAAATCCTTCAAGATGCGGCAAAAGGAAAGACCAACTATTCTGTAATAGAGAACATGACCCTATTCTCCAAGCAGGAATCTTCAATACTTGTTTCCGATCATCACACTTTCATGAACTCATTGCTAATTGAAATGATTGACACACACTGAAGGCTAACTATATTTTAACAGAGAACAAGACCCTATTCCCCAAGAAGGAATCTTCAACACCTGTCCCTGATTATCACGCTTTCATAAATTCACCAAACAGGATTGCTATCTAGAATGATTAACAGTTACCCAAGCATGAATTATATGAAAACAATGTAACAACCAGTAAAGCAGAGTTTCAGCAAGACAAAGTTCAGTAAAGTAGTGTTTCAACAAAACATAATTTAATCAAGGCATGAACAAAAATAACACTAACACACTACAAAGCTAATGGGTGAATCTTGTGAATAAGGTGGGCCCTCCCTTCTCACAAGATTCCCCTGAAACGAAAGGAACTAGAGAGAAATGCTCAGAACAATCTTTTATTCATCTGTCAACTGTATCATGTTACAATGTCTGAAGTAAAACACGTCCTTCTCTGTAAATCCTTTCTTAGCCAAAAAGAAGATCCTCTCTAATGATGATTTCCTCTTATTTAAAGAGGAGAATCCCCTCGATACGATTAAATTACATGTGCGCATATGAATTCTATTCTTAGTCAGATCAAATCTCTATACTGGAGTAGGATATCCTGGTCTCCCGTAACAGAATGCTATTACGATAGTTGAAAAAGGTGCTGAGTGAGGTGTTGCTATTGCGTCTGGAGTAATAGCTTCCTTATTTATCTTCTTGTTACTACTGTTGTATGATGTTTCAACATCACAAATTGCAGGCTGTTTCAGCAATGGGATTTGCGTTCTGAGTGTTTCAGCAACGTGGTCTCACACAACAGCGATGGTTAATTCTGGTTCAAGGTGCGACTGTTGTGGTTAGTGTAACAGCTTTGGAATTGATGTTTCAACATCGTAGATCACAGAGAGTGTAACAACTTCTTCTGTGTGAGTTGTTGTTTCAGCATCGTAGACCACAAAGAGTGTAACAACTTCTTCTTGTGTGAGTTGTTGTTTCAACATTGTAGACCATAGACTGTTTCAGCCATGGGGTTTGCATGCTTTGACTGTTTCAGCAATGAACCTTTAAACAACAATGATCATCTACAGTCCGAACTATTTCAACACTTATATATTTCTAATCAAAGGTTAAGTACGAGAGTAATGTAAAATTATATGCAAAATAGATTAAACATATAGTAAAGAGAAGAGACGTTATATACCTTTGGAAAGATAGGGTAAGGTGGTAATCTGATTTTAAATGTGAGTGAAAAAAGGATGTAATGGTAGAAAAAAGTGTGAGCCAAAAGGTACATTATAGGGTCCTAACATCCCTCCCAACTTAAAAGGTTGCATGTCCTCATACAACTTCAATCTGAATCAGAATCTGAATACTGACTCTGAGTGTGCAAGTTACTTAAGCAGTAGCTGTGGAAAGTGTTGTCTGTTGGAGCTTTGAATCCTTGAACACGCTGTATCCTTTGCCAAGTTGTTGTTTCAGCCTTCTTTGTCAACTTATGATGAACTTGATATTTTTCTACTAGCATCCACAAAATAGGGAAATGAAACTGATAACCTATCTAGCTTTCAGCACATTGCTGAACACATTTGATGTAGCTAGGTACCCTGGAAATTGCTGTCACAAGATTAGTGGGGCTAAAGGGATTGTATTCCTATCTTTTCCCTGTATATTGTTGCCAAAACATGTTATTTGATTGTGGGGTAGAAATCTCTGTGGATTTAATGAACTATTGACAATCCTGAAGCACTGTTGTATGTAGCTGCCAAATGTATTGAGTCATCCCTGGTTTCTTCAAAAACTGATAATACTCTGTAACAAAGGTGGAAACATTTTGTGGTTCTAGCCGTATCCAGAGAAGGTGGTTATCCTCGTTATGCTTGGCAGCTAGGAAGTCATCCTACCATATAATCTGATTGTTAAGGAAGGAGGTGAGTGCTCGAATCTGGATGTCACCGACAAGAGGGTTAAAGTTAAGCTGTAGGTTCTCAGGGATGGCTTCATTATGAAAATATACCTCACAGAGGAGGTGCTGATCGATAACAGAGGCTTCTGCAAAGGTTTTAAGAAAATCTGCTGGATTTAACACTGCATGGGGTTTGCCTTCTTTGATTGATTTAATTTGAAAAAATGTAAGTCGTTCCATGAGGAACAGAGAGTAATTGCAGGATGGTTTCCTTGCAGCCAACAACTTTTGTGCCAAGTCAAATATCAGGAGCAATTTTCCTTTTAGCTCTTTATTTTTTTTCTTATAGGCATGGGATTCCTGGTGTGTTTTCTCCAAAGCTTCCCAGTTTGAATAGATATGGTTTAGCCAGATTAGTCTGTGTTCCAATAGGCTTATTCCCCGTGTAACAATAGACTCTTTTTTCCATTTGTATATTATTGCCTGCTCATCCCATGGTTGAGTTTATGTTTCAGCGTTGCAAGTGGTAGGCTGAGGTAGGGTCTAAGTGGCTTGTTCCACAAAGGTGTGGGTATTGATATGGCTAGGAAGGGAAGATTCATCAATAGGCAGTGTTTGTACATCTTTATTAACAAAAACAGAGGCTTCAGATTTGACAATTGTTGTAGGCCAAGGTTCAATTTTAATTTTGGAAGGTCCTGCTAGTTCTTGTGTAACAACAGGGTGTTCTTCTTTGACTGCAAAAGTCGTAGGTGCAGGGGAAGCTCCTGGCATTGGAATTTGAATTATTTTGTAGCCTGCTTGATAATAGATGTCCCCACATTGACTTCACATATACTCTCTACATAGATTCTCTGTTGTATTTTCCTCTTTCATTGTCGCTCTGCGAGCTAAGGTGTATAATTTAAGTTCCTTCTCATAGGCTTCCTTTGCCATGGCTAGCTCTTGCTTGTAGGCTTCCAATTCATACCTTAGGAGCTCATTTTATTGTAAGACAGAGACCATTGTTGGTTCTGGTTGAGGGGTGACTGGTTCTTGTGTAACAGTCACAGCCGCACTAGCTGGTTCTTTTGGAGCAGCTACATGATCGACAGCTGATTTCTTGATGTAGAGAAAGTAATGTTGCAACACCCTGGGCATTTGATTCCTGTGTCTCGGTAACAATATCAGCAGCTGGTTCTTGTGTTTTAGCTGTAGCTGGTTCTTGTGTGACAGGTATAGCTAGTTCTTGTGTTTCAGCTACTGAATGAGTAGATGGTTCTTGTGTTTCATCTACTAAATGAGTAGCTATTTCTTGTGTTTCAGCTACTGGATGAGTAGATGGTTCTTGTGTTTCAGCTACTAAATGAGTAGCTGGTTCTTGTGTTTCAACTACTGGATGAGTAGTTGGTTCTTGTGTTTCAACTACTAAATGAGTAGCTGGTTCTTGTGTTTCAGTTACTTGATGAGTAGTTGGTTCTTTTGTTTCAGCTACTTGATGAGTAGCTGGTTCTTGTGTTTTGGCTACTTGGTTTGAAAAGGGTGATGTCGCGACACACTGGGCCTATGGTTCTTGTGTTTCAGTGCCGGTGGGTGGAATAGGTAAAGATTCCAGAATTTGGGAGGTTGGAGGTGTACGGGGTTTTAGTCGGATGGGTTGGGGGTTTAGGGCAGTGGCAGTAGTGGCTACCCTTGTTGAGTCCCTTGTTCATTTTCTTTGTAAAAAGGGCAGAAAAAAAGGAATTTGCTTTCGTTTGCATGGGGGTTTTTCCTCAGTGATGGGACAGGGAGAGTTGTCTGGATCAGAATCATCGCTAAGGATATGAACGACAGGAGTGGATGATTCTGGTAAAATTTGGGATGGGCTTGGTATGGTAGGGAGGTTAATTGGATTGATTGGGTTTGTAGGTGGACTGTTAGGTACTTCCAGAGGGTCTGGAGGGTTTTGTGGTTTCTGTTCCTGAAGATTTTTAGGATATTCAACAGCTTCTTGGGGGTCCATGGGTGGGTTGTTTAGGGGAGGGTTTTGTTGGGAAAAACCCTTTTGGATAAGTAGTTGAGAGAGACGGTGATGGGTGAGGGAAAGGGTGGGATTTTTATCCTTTTTACAGTAGTGCGACATGTTTTTAGGACATCCGAGCAGATAATAAGGAATGTTCACCAATCTAGCATGTCATAAATGAGATGATAGGACAAAATCATACTGGTAGACTACCTGGTATCGACCTTCATAGGTAAGGTAGTGCTTGACAAACTTTGCAACTTTTGGCCATGGAGCCGACAACGAGCTAAGTTGGACACCCCGGCCTTTAGGTTCAATTTGTTCCCCTGGTAAGAGGAAATCCTGCTGGGCATTAAGAATGATATGTTTGCGGCTGAACCAGTGAATGCCATTGGCAGAGAGACCTGAAACCTATGCTATATCCTCCTCTATAACTGGAATCTGAACCCCCTGAACAATGGAATGATCTTCCTGGAGATTTCGAGCAAATTGAAGAACCTGTTGTTGATCAAATCCCTGGAGCCTCTAAAAATAACCGAGCCATCCTGCCTGTAGAAAAATTTGATAGACTTATAGATACAGTTCTAATAGGGCTGTCGTGGTGAGTTCGTACCGTACAACAGGGCCTCCCATAGCTAACAGCTCAGTAAAATGCACCGTCAAAGAGTCGATTAACCGCTTCTATGCAGAGTAAGTTTTTTCGGGTGAAGGCATGCAAATGGTGGTAAAACAATGAAAAGATGGTAAAAAGAGAATGACGGTGGTCGGTTCGTGTGAAATTATGGTATAAGATTTTGATATTTCCCTTCCCCTCAATTACGGCTGAAATAATGATTTTACATGAGTGGTAATTATGAGTTGGGATCTTCTTATTAACTATAGTTCAATTGTATTTACATATAAAGTTTACATACCTCATATTTACCTTTTGATTTGTACTTCAAACAAGATATAATGCTTGTCCATAATAGTTCTGCAGTAGCCATGGAAAGGACTTTTGATTTGTTAGAGAAATTGTATCAAGGATTTGTTTAGCGGAAGGACAAAGTGTAATATGAGAGCGAAAAATATTATTGACAGAGAATGTTGACAAGTTGGTGTTTCAGCATCAGGGAAAGAATAGAGAAATTTTTGCTGAAGGGTGATGTTGCAGAATACTGCTGAGGGAGTGGTGTTTCAGCCATAGGGAGAAGAGGGAAAAATTGTTAAACGGTGGTGTTTCGGCAATGGGAAAATGTGAAAAATTGCTGAACAATGGTGTTTCAGCAATGGGGGAAAATGTGGAAAATTGCTGAACAGTGGTGTTTCGGCAATGGGGGAAAATGTGAAAAATTGCTGAACAGTGGTGTTTCAGCAATGGGAAAAGAAAGGTGAGGAATTGTGGAACAATGGTGTTTCGGCAAAAGGTTGCTGAATAGTGGTGTTTCAACAATGGGGGAAAAGACAAAAAGTTGTTGAACAATGGTGTTTCAGTAATGGGAAAATGTGAAAAATTGCTGAACAGTGGTGTTTCAGCAATGGGGAAAAGACAAAAAGTTGCTGAACAATGGTGTTTCAGCAATTTGGAACGAGCAAAAAGTTGCTGAACAATGGTGTTTCAACAATGGGGGAAGCTTGGCTCTTCTTGAAGTAAGATCGTCCTTTCTTAGTAGGCCTTTTATTTGAACGAGAATCTGCAAAAATCAATTGTTACTTGCTATTTCTTGACATGGATTATTAGTAAACGAAATCTATCTAATACTAAAGAAATTAATTTAAAAAGAATTAATTGCAATGAGGGGTAGGAGGCCCCTCTAAAAAGAGGTAATGAGAGTCTACCACATATGTGGCCTTAAAATCTTCCTTGGAAATGGGGCGCTGGTACAGACGAAGCCGATGACCATTTACAAGTAACGATGTTTTAGAGTCATCGATTGTGAGGAGCCTTACTATTCCATTGGGGAAAACAGTGTCCACTTCGTAAGGTCCAAGCCATATTGTACGTAGTTTCCCTTGAAATTCTTTAAACCGAGAATCATACAGTAAGGCCCAATTACCTTTTTGGAATTGCTTATGCTTGATAGTTTTGTCATGCCATTTTAATCTTTGTTGTTGAATCATAATTGTCCGATGAATGGCATCTAGTCTTTTTTCATCCAATTCATTAAGCTGCTGCAACTTGGCTGTCTGTGCATCGGTCAAATCAAGGTTGATAGCTAAAGCAGTCCTTAAGATTTTGATTTCAAATTCCACAGGAAAGACAACACTTTTTCCATAAACTAATTCATAGGGAGAGAATCCTGTAGTATTTCTCTAGGTAGTTCTGTAGGCCCATAATGCTTCAGGGAGCCTGTGAGACTAGCCCTTTCTGTTTTCCTTCACTGTTTTTGTGAGAATGGTTTCTATTAATTTATTTGTGCTTTCCACCTGTCCATTGGCTTGGGGGTGGTATGGTGTAGTCATTCTATGCTGAATATGATATTTCTGAAGGGTAGCTTTAAAACCGTGAGAAGTGAAAAGAGGTCCCCCATCTGTAACTAATTCTCTTGGCACTCCAAATCTAATGAAGATGTCTTCAAATAGGAAATCTAGAACTGCTTCTTCAGTCACTCTATGGAGTGCTTTAGCTTCCAC
>JZKD02S1593909.1:132586-152926 GCA_000966675.3 Picea glauca
CGTGGCTGAAGACGGTTTGAAAAATGGACACCTTGGGCTCCCGGAATGGTGAGTGGAAGTTTGGCAAAAGGCCTATATATAGCTGTAGGGCCCACATTGCCACCTCATTTGTACCCGCTGCAATAGTGACTGGACGAGCAGTTTTCAGAGGAGAATTGAAGATTCGGGGAGGACGAGGCATCCGATTAAGGATCTGCGAGTATCAAGTTATTGGTCTGATCATCCTGCATAGAAATAGGTTTTCAATTTTTGGGTAGGGGATGTACGGAGGGCCGTACAAAGGTATTTAGGGGGTATGGGCCCCACATGCACAGGCGACCTGGTGATAGGTGTGCATATGTGCGCGCCTGTCCACTGGATATGCGTGCATGGGCACGTGGTAGAGGGAATTTAAGGTGTGCTCGATGGGCGCGCCTGTGAGTTGAACAAGCGCGCACCAGTGCGCGTCTGTGCGTTTGACAGGCGCGCACTTGAGCGCGTCTGTATGGTGAACAAGCACGCGCAGGGGCATGCCTGTGAAGCAAACAGGTGCGCAGTGATGCGCACTTGTGTAGTGCACATGTGTGCATGTGTGCGCGCCTGTGTGCGCTCCTGTGTAGTGAACATGCATGCATGTGTGCGCACCTATGGGTAAAAAAACCGTGCCTAGGAGGCAAGGTTGAAGTGGAAAACAAAAGTCTTTTTGGATACTGTTGATGGTTGCTTGATCTGATATAGGGCTTGGTGTTGTCTATAGGTGGACGGTGGTGACGATGCCAGTGCGGTGGCGAGAGAGAGATTGGGCCCAGTTGCGAGACGTCGTGGCCATTGAGGGGCCTGGTGTGCGTGCGACTTTGGGAACCTGTGGGTTGCTAAAGTTATTTGAGTGCCCATTGATACAGGCATAGGAGTATTTGTTGTAGTTCCTGATCCAAATGTGGAGTCTGGAGCTGCACTGCTTCCTCGTACGAGCAGAGCAGATCGCCTTCACTGGGGTGGAGGATATATATTTCTTGACCGGGCTCCCCTCTCGGGGAATTCCCCTATCGGCGGAGTCGGTGTTGCCCCAGACTATTTTTCTTACCGATATGGGCTAGAGATACTGCTCAGGTCGGGACTTTATGTCTAGGACTGTGGTGAGTATAGCGGCGATAGATTCCCTGGCACATCACTGTATAGCAGCAATGATTGTGCGGGTATATGGGTCACTGGCGACCCAGCGGATTAGTGGTGGCCAACTTCTGGTGCTGGAGAGGGTGTTGGCCGACGAGCGGTTCGCTTGGGGGTTGACGCTGCATGCAAGGATGGTGGCACATTTGGACCACTGTCGGTGCACTGGTGCGGGGGAGTTTGCTTTTGGGCCCATCCTAGTGGCCTGGATTTTAGAGAGGGTGCCGATGTTGCGCTCAAGGATTCTACTGGAGATGTCGGGGGCACGAGAGCCACGGTTGAGGCGGTGGTTGATAGTTTTTATTCATCATGGTGGTGGCGAAGGTGGCCACTTCTTTTCGGCAGAGGCAGCACAGGTATGGTGGCAGATGCTGCAGGTGATACTTCGATACCCCTATGCTGGGGTGGACTTTTGGGGTGACCCGGACATGGTGCTACCTCCAGGGGAGGTTTTTGACCATTGAGGTATGTTTAGTATTGGTGTGCATGTTTTGGTGTATGTTGTTTTTTGAGATAGCAGTCCATATTTATATGATATAGATGCTGATACTATCTGTTGTTTGTTTGCATGTGCAGATGTGGCACCTCATGGGCGTGAGGCAGAGATGCAGAGAGTGCCGGCTGGTCGAGAGCCTGAGAGACTACCGCAGGGAGAGAGACGTCGGTGGGAGGATGCTGCGGGGTGACCAGCTGAGCCCGAGAGGGAAGTGAGGAGGCATCGGTTCGATGACCCTGGTGCGGGGCCATCACACGCTCCTCTGGCGGCAACTGGAGTGGATTTTGATGATATACGCCGTCGTCTAGAGATGGTTTTGCAGGATGTGTCTGAGGGCATGTGGACGCGCATCCAGGACAAGAGTTTCCTGGAGCAGTGTGTGGGGGTACTACCACCATAGCGGTCCATAGTGCGACGAGAAGCAGTCCTGGTTGCTATGACGAGTGGACTCTTGTCGCCGGGGCAGGAGGGTCCTATAGGGGGTGGACCACCACCGCCTGGGGAAGGTAGTGGTGGGCCACCACCGCCTGAGGGAGGAGTAGGTGGTGGTGCGATAGAGGCACCATGAGTGGTGCATGATGTATATCTTGTTTTTGTTGTTTATAGACTGGTGAGCCCATTTTTTGTACCAAGGTGCTGCATTGGCCTGCTGATACATGTATTTTTGTATGTAAACATTCGGATGGCCTAATGGGCCTTTATATATACATGAGTATAGATATTTGAGATCCTGATGTTGTCTACATGTTTGTTGCTGATGTTTTGAGTATGTCCATTCTATATATATGATGTGACAGGTTTTTGTGATATGTTTATGTATGTGTAGCTTGATGTGATATATGCCAATCTAACACCATGTTAGCTATTTGATCTGTTGTTTTATTCAATTGTCTAGGAATATGTGTAAATGTAATGGAATCAAAATGTCGAGATAACAGTCTAACCTGTAGGTATTTGCAAAAGAGGCACGAATCATGTACGCGGTACACATTGTTGAGCTGGAGAATGACTAGTTGAGAGTCGAGGAAGACGCTAAGGTGACGAATATGATGATGTTGGGCGTCGGCCAGGAGGCCAATGACAACAGTGTATTCGGCTTGGTTGTTGGTTGCTGGCCCCAAACATATGCCTCTTGAATGGAGCAGTTCATGTGAGGGGGTGTAGAGATCCCAAGCAGTCGAGATTTTGTGTCCAACGACTGGCGCCGTCGACGTAACCGATGTGGTAGGCTGGTGGAAGAAGCATCTGTCAATAGCACAAAGGATAGTTTAGACGCGAGGGAAGGAGAAAAAAGATTAAAAACGCTAGAAAAGAGAAAACCTAAAGTAGAATGACTACTTTTAAGCATAAAATTTCTTGATTTACAACCCGTTGATGGGTTCTTTGAGAGAGAGGCCTTCGAGAGAGGCTAGGATATATGTGCCTTTGGTGAGGAAATGTTGAATGATGTATGGGCCATGCCAGAGTAATTCAAATTTTCCATGGCCAAAGGTATGATGAGCGATATCATAAGCCAGGATGAGGTCGCCTTTGCGGAATGATCGAAGGTTGACATGGCGATCAAAGGTAGCTTTGGATCATTTTTTAGCTGCCTCGTTGTTCTGTAAGGAAGATCGATGATCTTCATTCAGAGACTCCAAGTTCAGCAAGCGCTGCTCCATTGGAGCAGTGTCAGGTAATATCTCAATTACGGTGCGTAAGGTGGGAATTTCGCACTCGATGGGAAGAGTTGCCTCGACCCCATGGACTAAATGAAATGGTGTGAAACTAGTAGTGGTTTTCATGACCATTCGGTAAGCCCATAGCACAGAAAATAACATATGATGCCATTTAGTTATATTTTTATTAACCATGCGCTGTAACATGGTCTTGAGGACTTTGTTAACTGCCTCAACCTGTCCGTTTGACTAAGGGTAATATGGTGAGGCAAACTCATGAGAGAAGCCTAACCAAGATGAGAGTTCAACGAAGATCTCATTCTTGAAGTGTTTCCCATGATCGGAAACGAGTTGGAGGGGTACTCCAAAGTGGGATATGATGTGGTTAAAGAAAAAATGCGCTGCAGTGTAAGAAATATTGTTGAAAGTGGGCATAGATTCGGCCCATTTGGTGAAATAGTCAACTGCGACAATGATGTATTTGTGACCATTGCTGGAGATTGGATTACAAGTCATAAAGTCGATGCCCCATTTGCAAAAAGGGTCGGCTGTAATGACAGGGTGGAGAAGAGCGGGGGGATCCCGGGCTTTGTTGGCGTAAAGCTGACATTGCTCACATCATTTCATGGTGTGAATGCAATCATGAAACAAGGTAGGCCAAAAGTAACCAGCTCGACTAATCTTTTGAGCAGTGGATATACCCGAAATATGGCCCCCACATGCACCGCTGTGGCAGTCGTTTAAGACTCTATTGGCCTCGTCAATAGTCAGACACCGACGAAGAATGGTGTCGACGCCCCACTGGTATAGAATGTCTCTGATGAGGAGGTAGCGGGGGGCCTGATGGCGAATATGTCGATGATCATCTTGTGAAAGCTGGTTACCGAAATTTTGAGTTCAGAGGTAGACGAGGAGGTCACCATACCAAGGATTATCCGAAGTAATGTAAAAGAGATGTTCGTATGTGAAGTCGGTGTTGACAGGGGTGCTGGTGGTGTCCGAGGGAAGGGCCGTGACAAGTTCGGAGAGAACAAGGGCCTTCTTACTCTTAGGTGTTGAGAACTCAAGGTCGTACTCCTGAAGGATAACGATCCATCGAGCGAATTTGTGGTTTAACTTGCCGACGGCTGAGCAAGTACTGCATAGGGTTGGAATCTGCGACGACCTTTGTGGTGCGAAGCAGAACGTAATGGCGTAGTTTCTGGATTGCGAGGACAACTGCAAGAGTAAGTTTCTCTTCATGTTTATACTTCAAGGGAGGCCCTGAGAGGTTTTTACTAACGTAATAAATGACATGTTCACAATTGTCATCTCTGAGCTAGACGAGGACGCCGACTACTGATACAGCTGATGCTGATACGTAGATGATATAGTCATGATTATAGTCAGGTGCACTAATTAAAGGTGCATTTGAAAGTGCTGCTTTAAGATCGTCAAATGACTGTTAGGCGTGGTCGTCCCAGTGAAATGGGATGTCATGACGTAGTAAGCGAATGAAATCGTGTGCGCGTATGGTGTAACCAGGAACAAAGCGTCTGAGAAAGTTAGCTTTTCCCTATAGACTCTGAAGTTGTCGTAAATTCCGGGGAGGTGGAATTTAGGTGATAGCTTGGACTTTGAGGGGGTCTACGGTAATACTTCTTTGGGGAACAATAAAACCGAGGAGGCATCCTGCGGTGACACAGAACACACACTTGAGAGGATTCAAGCGGATGTTGTAATGATGAAATCGTTGAAAGATGATTCGTAAATCATCCAGATGCTGGGTGCGTTTCTTGGATCGAGCTGTGAGGTCGTGCAAGTAGGTGAGGATAATGGTAGCCAGATCGTGAAAGATGTATGTCATCGCCCGCTGGAAGGTTGCGTCGAAATTTTTTAAGCCAAAAGGCATGACACGATATGCAAAATTACCCCATGGGGTAATGAAGGTGGTTTTGTACTGGTCGGCTAGGTGGATTTGTATTTGGTTATAGCCTAAAAATCTGTCCATAAAGGAGAGAGCCTCGTGGCCGGCGCAGTCGTCGATAATTTGATCGATGAAAGGAATTGGAAAGTTGTCTCAGGGACATGCATTATTGAGATTGTGAAAGTCTGTGAAAACACGGATAGTACCCTATTTTTTGTTGACGAGTACAGGGGTGGAAACCCATGAAGTGTAATCAATGGGGTAAATAAACCCGACCGCACGTAATTTGTCAATTTCGGCTTTGATAGCCGTGACTTTGGATGGGTGTAGTGGTCGCTGTTTTTGGCGAACTGTTGTGATGTCGGGCCAGGTGTTGATGCGATGTTCGACAATAGAGGGATCGATTCCATGGATTTCCATGTATGACTAGGCAAAAATATCCCTATATTCCTGGAAGAGGGCTTTATATGCGTCGATTTCCTGAGGAGTGCAAGCAGCTCCAATGATGATTTCTTCGACGATGCCATTTTTAATGGAAATGTCAATTTTGATGGTGGGGGAAATGTTGGCCATGTTGCCTTCTTCAAACACATCAGGAGTAGGAATGGGATTATTGAACCAATCGATAGGGCCTGATGGGATAAAATCCTTGGTTTAGACTTGGTAAATGGGGTTTTGGTTAGGAGGCATAGAGGCTTCCTGTGGAGAGAAGAGTGCATGGTGATGGAGAGAATCCCAGGGAGAGTCCAGGTGATTTAACTCTTCGAGTATTTCTTCCTCGCGCTGGAATTGACGGGAATACAAGGGGTCGTGAGGAGTGATCTCTATGACAGTGGTGGTGTGGTTGCCCCCTGGTGAGGAAACAGGGGGAACATGGTTAGGAGATGGCGCGGGTTCACTCGACATAAACCATATATTGAAGTACCTATCCATAAGGTACATAGGAAGGCGTAGTACTTTCACTAGTGCTATACGCTGATTTTGAGGGGGTACCATTGTTTGTCGGAATAGGTGGATGTATGGGAGGTGCCGACGATGGTCCACTGATGGGTAGAGGTATAGCAATAGGGTATGGTTGTTGATAAGGGGGTGGGGGGTAATAATAAGTGCCCCCGTATGTCGACAAGTATTGAGGTGTTCCATACATCGGTGGTGGTTGGGGTTGTGGACCATGGTGTGTGGTGGCACCTATTAGTCCGTCTGCTGAGTGAGACATCCCAGGTTTGTCTTGGCCAAATGGCACAGGTTTTGGAAGATCAACAAGTACCGTGTATAAGTATCCTGACTGTGCATAGATGAGGTCATATTGTTGGGCCTTACTGATGGCTTCCTCTTCAAATTGAGGGAAGGTGGAAGCTACATCCTTTCTAAGGAGAGAGATAAGTGATCTAAGAAACCAGTCGAGACACTGTTGCTTGGTGTTTTCCGCTTTGCACAGACTACGTCGCCTACGCCACTCATGAATGTGGTCAGTGATGTGTGTGGTTGAGGTTTGCTTGAAGTTAGACAGTAGTTCTAGACCATTCTTGTGGCAGATGGGTAATTGGAAAAAGGTCAAAAATGCTTTGGCCAATGACTCAAAGGTTGCGTGGGACCCCGATTTTTCTTCGACATACCATTTAGCTGATGGGCCAGTGAGTGTGCGTTGAAATAATCGCAGTCTAATGGAATCATCCATAATGCTATTGGAAGAGCACCAGAGATTAAAGGTCATGACATGGTTGGTAGGGTCATCCCCTGCCTTCCCTTCAAACTTTGGTATGTCTGAAGGTAGTTTGGTTGGCATTGCAGGCCATGTGGGGTCATGCAATATAGGATCATTGGTAAGTTTGGTGAGATCCGGTATGTTGAGAGAGGAAAAATATGGCATCTGTAGTGGGGGCGGGGAGGGTTAGCTCCGACCATAGTGTGTTGTGAGCCTGACCCTTGATGGGGACTAGGTGGGTTGGTGCTCCCTCCTTGAGAGGAAGTGGGTCCCCCGCTTCTGTGTAAAGGAGAGCGAGTGAATGGATGACTTTGGGAAGTTGACCCAAGTGTGTGAAGGGGGTGCCGATGAGTGGGCACGACCAGATACTCCCTCTAAGATAGGAGGGAGGTTGAGCAAGCATTGTGAATGATGGGGGTTCTGTGGTTCCCCTATGATGTCAGACTAGCTATGTGAATATGTACAAAAAGTGGTGAGAGAAATATAGAAACAAGAAACTTTGTGTTGAATGTTTACACAATATATATATCCAAATCAAACTGTAATCAGATGTGCATCACACATAAAGTGAGAAAGAAGCATATATGTGGGTAAATGGGTTTTTTCCGTGTGGGGAAATCAAAAGAAAGTAAATGCTCGTGTCCTAGAAGACGTAACGTGCTTCTTCTCAAATAGCATTGGACCTTCCAATAGTACTCAATAGTGGGGTCTGAAGTCACCGGAAGAGAAACTAGTGAAGGATGAAATAATTGGTTATAATGAGGGGTAAAGGGGGCATATCCTGAAAGAGCTGGCGATATTTTCCGATAGCCACACAAAATCCAATCAAGGTGCAATTGTAGCCCACAATTGCCACCTGGGTATATGTCCTAAATTTGGTCACTAGGTACCTCAGTCAAAGTGTGACATTTAGATTTTCGGCCTAAGAAATGGGTCACGGGATGGATCCCGTCCAAGAGGTGGGTGCCTCAAGGGGGGATGCACAGAACAGCTGGACCTCAGCCTTCAACCCTTCACGAGTATCTCCCTGCCTTATGGTGATTGGAACACTTAACTTTGGAGGATTTTCAGTTCTCTATTTGACAACCTCTATGTTTTGACAATGTGAAAACCAAATAATGGGGAGTTATTTGGATGCCTATCCCCGAAATCCTACCTAGTCTAAAAAATTTCTTTTGGCACCTCCTGTGGAGGAAAACTTAGTGAGTTTTTAGAAAGATTTTAGATGTAGTTGTTTTGGGAGGTTGGGGGTGCAAACCAACCTCGTTGATTAAAAATGGGAGTGGATAGTCTCATCAAGAAAAGATGGGGTATTTTCGGAATCCCTTTGGAGGAAACTGATTTCGACCTCCACGTTTCAAGAAGAAGCTATGTGAGTAATAAGTGAATTTTGTGTGTGAATGAAAGTGTGCCAATTTTTTAGTGAATTAGATGTCACCTTGCTGCATGTGGACTTCGCTTGGTCCTTACAAGAGTTTGATTACCTAATTAACTAAGTTCCTTTGGTACAACCTTGCGTAATTCAAAAATCCCTAGGAAGATAGAATGTGGACATGTGGGTCCGTTACTATCCTTTAACTCCCTATTGTGATGTAATCTAAGAAAAGCTTTGAAACTATCCTAGATTGAACATGTGGACATGTATGGGCCCATTACAAACCTTTAAACTTCCCTAGTGTTTTGATCTAAGAAAGAAAAATTTCAAACATTATCCTATCTTTGTAGCATGTGGGCATGTATGGGCCCGTTAAAATATTAAGATGTGTTTGAAAAATAAAACTAAGAGGGGTTCCAGGAAGGGTCGGTGTCCTCTCCTAAAGGTTTTAAACTTTTTTAAAGGGAGATGAAATCGTTTCACATTTTTTTTCTGATTCTCAAGGTCACTTGAAGGTGCGAGAGAAGAGCATACTAAGTGATTGTAATTCAAATTCTAGTCCCAATGTAAGTTAGATGTGATTAAAAATGATTTCCATCTTATATTATAAGTCAAAACAAGCCATCCATGTGGAAAAAAGAAAAGAAGGAAAATTGATTTTATCCTCCTAAGTGCCTATGTGTGTTTGACTAACCCCTTTATATGATGAGGGGACTAAGTGTGGTGCTGCTTTAAAACATGCTTGACATTGTTTTTAAGAAGGCAAATGGAGTTCCCCACATCTCAACAACTTACAATGTGAAATTTTTCTCAAATGCACGACCCCTAGTGAAGACATAGGCGCATAGAGCGCAGGCGCGCGAACATAGATGAGTCCGAAAGCACATGCGCGCAGAGAAAATATGTCACTTAAGCGCATGCACACACGATGCACATATGTGGGGTTGAATACCCACACACTTGTGACAGGCGGCTGAGAAAGAAAAATATGGATGGATTTCTCTCAATTCTCCTTTGAATTGGATGGTTGGCAGGTCAGCTTAGGCCGGTTAGTGCACCTGCAAGTTAAAAAAACTAAAAGAAGAGAAAAATAAAACCAAATGAGGTAGGAATTTGATACCTTTCCCCAGTGGAGTCGCCAATCTGTTGCGCCTCTTTCGTCACCTTGGTGAGAAAATAAGAGGTGCTTGCAATCTCAGTTGGGTCTACTGAGTAGGACAGCTGTAGAGAAAAGAGTTAGAGAATGAAAAACAAAACTATAACTAAGAATTAATCTAATAAAAACTAAAATCATAAGCATAGGGACATAGAGATAACAAGACAAAAAAGACCCATGTCACCAATGTTTGAGGCTTGATCTATTTGATGAAAACAAAGCACCAAGAAGAAAGGGGACTATGAGTCCCTTCTTCCTCCAAGGGAAGGCTCTTGGACCCTCACTAATAGCTCTTCTTACAACAAAGAAAATGAAAATGGTGATGAAAGAACTCTTTGCAAATCCACTCAATGATGAGATGGATTGCCCAATGAAATGGTGCCAATGTGTTCTTGTCAAGGATGGAGTCCTTAAAACAATATAGGCAACATAACATTGCTTTGAATTCCTTGAGAAAATGAGGTGCATTCATGGATTTTTATAGCATTGCATTGGGTTATTATGTAACTTCTTTGTAGTGTGAAAAGAGGCCATTTAGGGCATTATTAGGTCTTTGACCAGCCCACCATTCGAATCCAACCCGGATTTGGAGGTCAAATCATCTTGGGAGTTGAACCATAAGTGGTTGGGAGGCCAACCACATTCATAAATGTGTCGTTTAGCAGGTGCGTGGATTTTTGCGCTTACAGTCATGCATTGTGCACCTATGCACACTTTATACATTTCTGTTCCATGCATGTGCACGCATGCCCAATGTCTGCAAAGCGCTCTTCAATTTTTCACTACTTTGTATAGTTTTTCCCCCTTTTTGAATGCTGTGGGATTAATTCAGGGCTATAAATGAATTCATTACTGTTTGACGATGTTGAGTTCTTTTAACCATGTGCGGATGAAACTTCAGTGATAACAATTGGAAAATATCAAGTGTTTCGAAAACTGGAAATTTCAACATCACCCCTCTCTCTCGAAGATCATAAAATTTAGGTCAAATTGTAAAAAATTTCTTGAGAGCTGTGGGAGGTGTCTGTAAACCCACTGAGATACTGAAAATGTCTGCAGGTAAAGGGTAAATGCATGCATGATGCAAAGACAACCTCACCGGGGTACTAAACAACCCTCCTTGCAGTGAAGCAATGTCGGGTTCAAGAAAATGATCAAGTATAAATTTTGATATAATCCTAAAATGTCCTTCATCTTGAATTGATAGTTCTTGGACAGGTTAAAGGTGTCAGAGTGGGTTAATTGACATCCTTTCCAAGCCTATGGACACCTACTAGCAGCAACGACCCTATCAACAATATTGCAGTCATTGGCCTAAATATCGTCTCTCTCGTAATTAAAACTTGTCACCAGATTTCATTTGGATAAAAAGATATCTGACACTAGACTGTGTGATGTTTTTGAGTTTGATTGGGATGCTTGACTTGTTATCGAATGTTCTTTAATTTTCAACCATTCTGATCCATCCTAACATGAATTCTCCAGTGATGAAGAGATAACTTCTTCTCCCAGTAAGTCGCCACTATTGGCAGCCCTACACAACTTCATTATTTGAAAAACAAACGACACTTTTTGTAGCTACCTTCACCTCATCTTGTAAATATGATCATTTTGATGATTACTGGGTTATAAAATATGTTCATTAATTATTTGAAAAAGTTTTCATTTTCATTTTGTTTCATGTTTTATTCATGACTGAAAGCATGAATCAAACATGAAAAATTAAATTCCTATTATATATCCCTATACAATACATTCTTTTTTTAAAAGGTCATTGTGCTTATTCCATTTTATATCTAACACTTGAATGACTTACCTTTTGAATGTTTTGAATTGATCTCTATATATGTAATTGGTTTGCATTTGATTTATGAACATTTTTGTATTGATACATTTAAAAAACTCTTTTCAAAAACTATGGTCATGCTAGCCATGACAATTATTGTTCAAATGTCATACCCTGTACTTAATCCTTTTGCTGGCAGAGTGAATTAATAAGCTTTTCATTATGGGTTGAGGGTTTTTGTCATGATCTGTACACAAGGTTTTCATTACCGGGAGTGCTCAAGCCCCAATAACTGAAACCTCGATGTTCATACTATGATCACATAGGGGTTTCGCTTAGTTTGTTTCCATTTTATCCACTCATATTTGTTCCTTTTACTCCGGCCATCTAAACCTAGAGCTATCTTGAGTTGCCCTTGTTACAGTCCATTCATATTTTTAATGGCTCCTGTTGTCCGAATAGATCCGACTGGGTCTCAAGAATTTCTATTTCATGATGATGTAGTTGAATATTTAAAAGGTCATGGCTGGGATGCCTTCATCAAAAGGTTCGAAGGGTATAACCTTCGTGTGGCTAAGGAATTCACAAAGACGTTTGATGGGTATGGGGAAAAAATTGGAGATATCTAGTTGGAGGTAACTAAAGAGTTTGTGAGTGAAGCCACATGGCTTCCATCCACTGGTCAGAAGTGGTTCAAGAACTCAAAAATTGAAGAAGTTCCCTAGAGCCTCTTCATGACCTCCTGGAAAATCAATTGCTGTGAAAAAGGTATCCCCATTTCTTTGCTTAAAGTTAGATGGCATGGTCTCTTGCTGGTCCTTAAACAATTTGTGACATGTGAGGGTCGTTATGGTCTAGTTTTTCTCTATAATATACAATTGCTTATGCACTTCATAGGTTTTCGTTTGAATGTGCCTTTCTATTTGCTGAGAAGCATGTACAAGATGTCTAAAAGGTATAAAAAATAAAGCCTCGAATCTAGCCTTTTTCACCACGACTTGATCAAAATTCTATTAACTCACCACTTGAAAACCATAGGAGATTGTTGGGAAGGATATTTAGCAAGAAATGGTTTTGTCTCTATCATTTCTGTAGATGACCCTAATTCGGGTGAATCATTGGTAAAAAAACATTTTTACAGTCCAAATAATAAGCTAGCCACAAAACCCCTTGACGAGGTAATGCATAGTAAATCCCCACATGAAAAATAGGCTGTAGGTTTTGAGTGGAGTGAACCTCCTGTGCCTAATTTGGATACTGGCCATAACGCCACAGTGAAACCCTATGTCGACAAATCTCGCAAACAGTCAAAACAAAAGCACACAACGCTAGGTTTTCAAAACAAAAGAGCTGGTCGCCTCATTTTGAGAAATTTAAGGAATCGATCTAAACCTCATTTGAGATCAATTGACTCGATCGAGGTCAATGAGGTCTCATATCCCTAAATTGAAGACTTCCTGGTAGAGGAAGATATAGATTCTCAAAGATCCAATCCTGCCTAACTATATGACTATGTTAATAATATTCCACAGTGTCTCGAGGGTAAACATGAGTTTACTAGTATTAAGCTTGGTCAAGGGCACGTAACAGGCAGTATTGATACAACCAGACTTGACTGTTCACTTCATCAATAGACTGTCCCTCTTGTACACTATGAGGTTTGTCCTCATTGGATTGAAAGATACTACATAGACATTCCCATCTTCCAAGCTCGGATTAAAAATCTCACAACGCAGAGTGAATTACTCAGAATGGAAAACCTTGACCTCAAAGCAAATGCTGAGAGGAAAAATAAATGCCTTAAGAAGACAGGTAACATAGTGATAAAAAAAACAGACAGTGTTCAAGAGATAATCAATTCAGAGCTATCCTGATCCATTTTTAGTTGTTGGTTGAAATGGTAAAATGATTTTTTCCCTCTTATTAGATTCATGTTAGTTTTAAAAATTGATTTGGTTTGAAATTAGATTTTGTTTGCTAAAGTTAATGACTAGCTACAAAATCTGTCGATTCTGTAGCCAAGTCATTTTTTAATAAAAAAGTAAAAATTAGTTGTTGATGACTTATCTAACTTATTCATGTTTTCTTTTTTAGGGAATAGTAGGTTTAGATGTTGATCTTCTAGGCAGACATGTTCGACTTTGCTCTTGAATTATTAGTATTTCTTTTGTTTTCCTTGTAAAAACTTTTAATAACTTTTGAAGAAAACAAATTCAGTTATGAGTGGCTAAAAGCCATCTATTTTTGTAATATTATTGATCTTATAAGATCTCATACTATCTTGGGATTAGGGGAATAGGATTTCAAAACATTTTAAATAATCTGCATTCTGTAAAGAAAGGCATCTTGGCCTGGAACCAATTATGGACGAATGATTCTCAAGACTTAATGGGACAACGTATAGCATTTTGGCTTTAGTCCACTGTGAATGTTGTTTCATTGATGTTTTGTTTCCTTTGATCTCCAGATATTAATATGTTGTAAGGATCTAGTGTAAATGACATGTTATGCTCTATGATATTCATGCTGTAGATGTCGTTCATGATTTGTTGTTCCTTATGTGATAATTGTGACCATCAACCTCAATTTTGATATCAAGATTTTTCTTTGATGTTTCAATTGATATATAAATATGAATGTTTTACACAAAGGTTTACATGTTTGTAATCATTCTTAATCATAATATTGTTGTATCACATGTGTTCGATACTCTGTTATTAAATCTTGGTTGCTAATATATTCCTTGAATTTATTCAGGAAAAATCTAGTATAAGTCTACTGCAGATTTCTTTCATAGGTGAGGTAGCTGAATGCTCTTGGTTCGTATAGAGGCATAAACACATTTAAAAAACTAATACCAGGTTAGCTTCACCTGCTTCTAATTTCTATCATTTTATGTATTAGTGAAACAAGAAAGTTTAGATCGGATTTGACCATCTGTACATCTTTGTTTCATAACTTAGTTAATTCAAGTTTTATTAGATTTATAATTAGAAAACATAAAATATAAAAATGTGCTTTCTTTATCTTCTTCTCAAAGACAATTGTCTTTACATTGATTTTGTAAGTTTCCATTAAAACTTGCAGCTTGTAAATTCTGTTCACAAGTGATATTTTGAAGTTTTCTTCCTCTGCTTAAGTATATTTACAATAGTTATAATAGAGTATATGCATATATTATAGTTTTAACATTAGTTAGTTTCCTTTCTTTATTTTAGGACCTTAGGTTGGCTAACGGAGCCATTAAACCCATCAGAACAGGTTACATCAAATGGCTTGGGTTATTTAGACAACCCCAGACCAGATATGTTCTTCCATTTGACGGTTCGTCAATTTTTCCCATCAACTGGGTCCATATGATTATATAGGCAACAATCCAGGGAAGCAATGCCCATTGTTAGTCTACACCAGGAGATATTTGCTATACTCACAGATTTTGTCAATGAATCTACAACATTTTTCAAAGTGTCAACCTTTTCCAGCAACACCTTTTTTTCTTCAACCATGTCTCTCACAAAGTGATACTGAACATCAATATGCTTTGTCTTCGAATGATAAGATGGGTTCTTTGCCAGTAATATTGCACTCTAATTGTCATGATATAATCTCACTACTAGTTGTACCAACCCAATACCTAAACACAATCTTTGTAACCATACTGCTTCCTTGCTTGCATGAATGGCTGCCATGTATTCATCTTCTGTAGTTGAGAGTGCCACTACAACCTATATTTTTCTCATCCAACTGATTGCTCCTCCAAATAGGTTAAACACATACCCACTTGTAGATCTTCTGTGATCCAGATATCCAACCCAGTCTGCATCAACAAAGCCATGTATGTCCACCACTCTATCCAATCGTAGTCTTCCTTGGTAGCACAATCCATAATTGGTAGTTCCACACAAATACCAGAAGACCCTATTTATTGTTGTTCAATGATCCTTCCCTAGTTTTGACATATACATGCTCAAAAATCCCACTACATGTGCAATGTCCAGTCTAGTACAGACCATTGCATACATCAAACTTCCAACTACACTAGCATACAGAAAATGGGACATGCCCTCTTCTTCTTCCTGTGTCTTGGGACATTGATATACAAATAACTTTACACCTATAGGAATAGGAACCTTGACTGGTTTACTTCCATGCATATTAAACCTTTGCAATATCGTCTCAACATATTTTCTCTGATTCAACCAAAGTTTCCTGTTTGCATGATCTCTTTTAATCTCCATTCCCAGAATGAAGTTAGCAACACTGAGATCCTTCATGTCAAATTTGGAGGATAGCTGTGATTTCACCTCCTTGATAAAATCCATGTTATTTCCTACCAACAACATGTCATCAACATACAACACTACATAAATGAAGTGATTATCAACCTACTTGGAATATACATAGTGATCAACCCTATTTCTCACAAATCCCAATCCAAGGATGTATGTGTCAAACTTTTGGTATCACATGCTAGGTGATTGCTTCAGATCATATAGTGACTTTTTTAGCTTACAAACCAGCTCTTTCTTTCCTTTCACTACAAAGCCTTTTGGTTGCTTCATGTAGATTTCTTCTTCCAGATACCCATGTAGGAATGATGTCTTCACATCCATCTATTCCACTTCAAGATCAAAAGCAACAACAATAGATAAAATAAATCTAATAGATGTTAACCTGGAAACAAGAGAAAAAATTTCACCAAAGTCAATTCCCTCTACCTGGGAATAACAATTTTCTACTAACCGAGCTTTTTATTTCTCCACTTTAACTTCTTCATTAAACTTCTTCTTAAATAACCATTTTCTACCAATAAATTTTCTTCCAGCTAACAACTCAACTATATCCCATGCCTCATTGTTATCCAAGGCATCCATTTCTTCAACCATGGCCTTCTTCCATAGTTTACTATCCTCTGAATTCACTGCTTCCCTGACAGTTTTGGGATTATCATCAATAATATATAAAGAAAAATTAGAATGAAAATCAGGTGGACTATACCTTTCTGGTTTCCTTCTTTCCCCCATTGATCTCCTCAATACTGGGGTATGAGGTTCTTCTTCTTCTGCTTCATCTTCTTCAGATGATTCAGATTTTGCATTATCCAACTCAAGCTCTATTTTCTTAGGTTCTTCTTTCCTTGGTAGGAATTCTTGTTTGGAAACATCTTTTACCTCTCTAAAAACAACATCCTGATTGTAAACAATTTTCTTAGTTTATGGGTTCCAAAGATTATAACCTTTCACACCATATTTATAACCAATAAAGATACATTTTTCAACTTTTTTATCCATCTTACTCCTATTTTCCTTTGGAACATGTACATAAAAATCAAAACCAAACACTCTAAAACGTTCAAGAGAGGGTTTCTTTCCAGTCCATACCTCATGTGGAGTTTTATCATCTAGTGCCGATGAGGGTTATCAGTTGACTAGGTAACATGTTGTACCCACTGCCTCTGCCTAGAATTCATGTCCTAACTCGACACCGTTGAGCATGCTACTTGATTTTTCCATCAGTGTCCTATTCATCCTTTCTACAACTCCATTCTGCCGAGGTGTGTATGGAGTAGTCTTCTACCTTGCTATACCACACTTCTTACAGAATTCTTCGAATTCATTTATGCAAAATTCTCCACCATTATCTGTCCTCAATACCTTTATTTTCTTCTCTATCTGATTTTCTACCAGAGCCTTAAACTCTTTAAATTTATCAAATTCCTCAGATTTCTTTCTAAGAAAATAAATCCATGTGTTCCTTGAGAAATCATCTATGAATGAAACATAATACACAGATTTACCTAGTGATGGAATAAGCACAGGTCCAAACACATCACTGTGTATCAACTCTAAGATCCCCTTTGCTCTTGTAGCACCAGATGGAAATCTTACTCGAGTCTATTTCCCATATATGTAATGTTCACAAAAATCAAAATCCAGAGTGCAATTAGACATACCTTCAACCATACCTTTACCGTGTAGTGTTTGAAGGCCCTTTTCTCCAACATGCCCTAGTCTTTGATGCCACAACATGGTCTTCTTTCTAGGGGCAATATTGTTCTTGTATTCTTTATTTTTCTGCTCAGAGACAACAAAACTGTTACACCCATTAGTATAAGTGCTTCCCAACAACTTGTACAGAGTTCCACACTGAAATCCCCTCATCAACAACATATCTCCTCGTACCATCTTGCAATTTCCCTTTCCCAATATAGTATCCACTCTTGCATCATCCAACTTGCTTACATATATTAGGCTCCTGACTAGTTTTGGTATGTGCATAACCCTAGGGAGAGTTCTAATCCTTCCATATTTTAGTAGCAACTTAACCCTTCCACGTCCCATGATTTTGGTTGTCGAGTCATCTCCTAGGAATACATCACCACCATCGTATTTTTCATATTCAGAGAACCACTCCCTGTGAGGAGTCATATGGTATGACGCACATGAGTCGATCAACCATACATCATGGTCTACATGTGTACCTGTAGATTCCAGGTAAACATCACCTCCTTCTTCAGTGGAGGTTTTCGCCTCTGTGGAAGAGGTACTATCATATTCCTTTGGTTTATCAACCTTCTTAGACTTGCAATCTTTATTATAATGCCATGTTTTACCACACTTCCAACATTTCCTCAACGATTTTCCATCCATGCTATGACTATCCATGATTTTTCACCTCATCTCTTCAAATAAAAAGTATGAAACTACATCCTCATACTTCAATGTAGATTGAGTGGTACTACCAATTGCTACAACCATATTATCCCAAGAGTATAGAAAAGAACATAACAAAGTAATACACTTATTTTCTTTTGCAATTGTAATATTAACAGAGACAAGTTGACTTACCAGAGTATTAAAGGCATTTAGATGTTCTTTCATAGAATCTCCATCTTCCATCCTAAGATGATAATAATTTTTTCGAAGAAACAACTTGTTTACCAAGGACTTTGATTGATACAAATTCCCTAACTTATCCCATAGTTCCTTGGTTGTCGATTCTCCCGAGGCATTCCACAACACCAAATCTGCCATGCAGAGTCGAATAGTACTCCTTGCTTTTTTGTCCAACTTCTCCCAATCTTCCTTCGAGATTCCAGTAGGTGGTGTACTAGTAGGTTGTGTACCAGTCTACTGTCTGCCAGTAGGCTGCGTACCAATAGGCCGTGTACCAGGATCCATAACGATCCATTGTTCTTTGTCTACAAGAAGGTCCTCCATATTGAGCTTCCATAGCTCAAAGTTTTTACCGTTGAACTTCTCTATCTCAATTCTATAAGAGCTCGCCATTCCTCTTTCTACACTCAAATATCTAGTGCAAAATATCCCACTAAACCCAGGTTTATCACATACCCAAGATAAACTTGATCTATCAAGATCGAGCCAAACCCTTGACAACGAAGGTGTCCCTCTGAAGCCAAAAACGAGCACTGATACCACATGTAAGTTTTAAACATGTGAAGTAAAGAAATGCATATAGATTCTGAAGAAAAACGGAAATTAATCAATGGCTAATACACATAGTACACAGAGATTTACACTGGAAACCCTTAACCGGGAGAAAACCAACCTTGCTTGGTGCCGCACCTTGCAACTCTTTATTATATTAATTTCACTATTCACCATACAATATATACAATATTTTAGGTATTCCGTAGCTACCAAAACCCTAATTCCTTAATACGATATTAATTTAGAAAATTGCTAAAAATAACAAAATCCACTAAAAATAGCAAAAAGCGTCCAAAAAAAGAATTTCGGGGTGTTCCGTGTAACCAGGGGGGGCATACCTCGCCCCCCCTAGGAATCAAATAGTGCACACAAAACATAGAGAGAAGGAATTTGTTATCTTCAGACACATTTTTCGAATATGACGTGCCCACACACACACACATGCAAAGAATATAACACATACCCAACAAAAAACAACCTTTTCCTCAAGGCTTGAGATGGGGAAATTGCTATAGAATGGTAGTTAGCTCCCAGGTGGAATCAAATGGAGTTGTATATTTCTACTAGACTAACACTTCCTTGATGGCACGCTGATGAAGATGATGCTAACATTGGTACAAAAATTCTTGTGGCTGCAACCATATGGAACCTTCTTCATCCAACTCGGGAAGGCTGTTTTGAGTTTGGCACTTAGTTCCAATCACCTTCTTTAAGAAAGAGACATGAAAAACATGATAGAGCTTAGAATGACTGGGAAAAGATAACTGATAGGCTACCTATCCCACTTGCTTGAGAACTATATAAGGACCATGAAATTTGGGCGCCAGTTTCTGACAATCGTCGCCCTTGAGTGAAGTTTTCTTATAAGGTTGCAGTTGAAGAAACACCTGGTCTCCTTCAAAAAATTGATGTTTGAAGTGACCTTGATCTGCTTGTTTCTTCATGAAATTATGAGCCATGAACAAATTCTCTTTGAGGGTACGAAAAATAAACTCTCGAACTATAAGCGTTTGGTCAACCACGTGGACCTTCGAGACACCTGGCATGTATGAGAGAACTGAAGGGGGATTTTTTCCATATATGGATTCAAAAGGAGTCATGCGAGTAGCTGTGTGGTAAGAAGTGTTGTACCACGATTCATCTAGTGGTAACCATTGAGCCCATTGATTTTGTCTTTCAAGTTGAAAACACCTGAAATATGTTTCCAAACACTTGTTGACAACTTCAGTTTGACCATCAGCCTAGGGATGATAGGCTTTGGTGAGATGCAATTGGGTGCCCTGTAGCCTGAATAATTCTTTCTAAAAATTGTTGGTAGAAAGTGTGATCTCGATCAAAAACAATATAATGAGGCATGCCATGAAGCTTGTAGACATGATCCATGAAAATTTGAGCTACAATGGAGGTGGTAAATGGGTGTTCAAGAGCATATAAATGAGAATAATTGGAAAGAAAATCAACGACCACCATGATGACTAACTTATTGATCGATTTAGGTAAGACCACAATACAATCCATAGAGATGTCCCTTAAAATAGCGCTTGGAATCGGAAGCGGTTGTAGTGTGCTGGGAGATTTTACTGTTTTGTCCTTATTGCATTGACAAACATCACACTCTGCCACAAAAGTGCAAATGTCATTTTTCATACCATTCCAAA
>JZKD02S1593909.1:152964-186149 GCA_000966675.3 Picea glauca
AAAAAAACATATGACCCGGTCATATGTTTTGGTAAACCCTGAGTTCCCAACTATGGGTGTAGCATGAAGCTTAGAAAGCACCGTGGATTTAAATTGTGACTGTTTACTTAAATAAAAATGACCTTTGTAGTGAAGCTCATCATTGTTCCAAGAGTACCTGGGGGAAGCTGGTGATTTGTCTTGCAATTGTTGGATCAAATGTAAAATTTTGATATCTTCTAGCCATTCTTGGTGAACAACTTGGACACAATCTAGTACAATGAAGGAGAGGGAAACAATGGACCCTTCATATTCATATTTTCAAGAAATAGTGTCAGCAACCACATTTTCTTTTCCTTTCTTGTAAATGATCTCATAATCATATCCAAAGAGCTTAGTTTCCCATTTTTGTTTCTCTAGGGAGGAAGGTCATTGCCCCAAAAATAGTTGAGGATTTAATAATCTGTCTTAATTTATAATCCTTTCCCCAATAGATAAGGGCGCTAGAGATCCACTACATGGAGAATAACCAACATTTCCTTTTCATAGATTGATTGGACCAAATGTCTCTCTAAAATTTGTTTGCTGCTAAAGGCCAAAGACCAACCATCTTGCATAAGGAATTCTCTAATTCCTCTCATGGAAGCGTCACATTCCAGGAAAAAGGTCTTTGTGAAATTAGGAAGGGTTAGGACTAGATTGGTGCACATATTCTCCTTCAAGGCTTGAAAGGCCTAATATGCTACAAGACTCCAAGTGAAAGAATTATTTTTAAGGAGAGCAGGGAGAGGCGCCAAATTATTTCCATAATTCTTAACAAACTTGCGATAATAGCCCGTTAAACCCAAAAAACAACAAAATATTTTGATAGTCTTAGGGTGAGGCCAATCCTACATAGCTTCAATCTTCTTAGGATCCACCCTGACACCTACCTTTCCAACAATATGACCCAATTACTTGACTTATGAGGATCAAAAAGCACATTTATATTCTTTGAGGAAAATATGGCATCGAGAGAGTAGATGTAGAACTCAATCCACAACAACAAGATGGTCTGTCTAGGTTTTACTATATATGAGAATATCATCAAAGAAAATTAAGTCAAAATGACAGAGAAAAGGAAAGAATACATGATTCATGAGGCTTTGGAAAGTGGAGGGAGCATTACATAAGGCAAAGGGCATGACCAACAACTCATAGTGCTCCTCATGAGTTCAAAATGAAATATTAGGAATGTCTGCCTCTTTCATACGTATCTGTTTGTAGCTAGAACGAAGATCCTAGGGAAGGAGGAAGGCCGTAAAGGGTGGAAAAAACATCTTGATGTTCAGAGAGGATGGATTGGAGATCAGGATGCACAAAGGGTGTCTCAACTTCTTGAATCGAATGGATTTGAGAAATAATACCAGAGTGAAATTTCTTGAGGATATTTTCCATGCAATGGAAACTGAAGATCTCAAGAGAATTGGATGTGATTCCTTGGAACTGATACTATTTTCCCTCTTGTTGGAATCACATGGTTAATGCCTTAAAATCCATGAGAATGGGACCCAAAGTGCGTAACCATTCAACACCTAGAACAATGTCACAACCACCCATGTCAATGGAAAACATATGAGATTTCAGGTGGTATTGTCCAATTTGAATATGTACATTTTCATAATTCCCACCACACTTCGTGGACCCACCATTGGATATCATGATTTGAAAACATGAATATAACAATTAGTTTCCTAGGCAATGCGACGATGAATAAAATTATGGGTGTTACCATTGTCAACAAGGATGATGACTTTTCGATGCTTAATATAGCCAATGAGTTTGAGGGTTTGTGGAGCAGAGAATCCAATGAGGGAATTCAAGGAAATGAGTGGGTCAACTTCAGGTGGGTCCACGGGCTCCTGGGTAGCATCGAGAAGTGATGGCTCTTCAACAAGGGGAACTGTCACATCTTCTTCAGTAACATCTTCTGAAATGGCCATAATTTTTTTTTTGTTCCTTACACTTATGGCCTGGAAAATATTTTTCATCACAATTATATACAACAACCTTGAGTTGGCGTTCAACCATTTGACCCCTAGTTAATTTCTGGACCTTGAGGGGAGTGGGAGGGGGGCATGATTTTTGGTTCGAGGGAGAGGAACAAAAGAGGGTTTTGTGTTCTAGGAAAAAACAACTTGTTGGCCCTATTTGGAACATTTAGTAGCTTCCAATCAAGCTTGAGGGCGAGCAATGAGAACCTGGGATCATATTTCATCCTTTAGGCCACTGATAAAACATTCCCAGAGGAACACATCTGACATGCCCTCGATGCAAAAGGACAAATGATCAAAAGTAGTTATAAATTATTCCACTATGCTTGACTATTTCAACTTGGTCAAATGACCGAGATAGTGGGTGTCAGTGTGAAAATGTTCATAGAGATTGACAAAAAACTACGTCCATGCAATATATCCATGGAGTGCATATTTATGCCATTGCCAACATTTGAGATCCAGATAGAGAACAACATAGTGAAGTTTGGCCAACTCATCAGTAATGCCATGTAGGGAAAAATAATGCTCCATTTGAGTGACCCAAGCTATGGGATCAGAGCCATCAAATTTATTGACCTCATCTCAAGGAAGACAAGGGTCATGATGAAAGGAGTTGGATTGAAAATTTATAGAATGAGAGGAAACAACATCATCTGGTTGGTCCAAGGAGGAAGGACCTAGGGTTCGATTCAACAATTGGTTGACAACATATTGGAGGGTGTTAAATTGGTTCATGAATTTGGAATTCATGGCATCAAAGTTTTGTTGGATTTGGGTCTCAAATTTTTCAATGTGTGAATTGGTAGACCCAATATCAAATGTCACTTTTTGGAAGGACTCCTTGGTTTGATTGATGGAAGCTTGTAGGTCTTGGTTGCGACTATTTTCCATTGGGATATGGGGAGTGTTGGTAAGGGAAAATGGGTGGGTTGGACCATATAAAAGGACTTATAAGTGATAGGTACCAATACAATTAGGGCGAAAAGGGGAATATAATGGGAGAGGTGGAAAATAGGGACACTGGGAAGGGGTTGGGTCCATTGAAAAAAATGAATCCAATGGGATAGGTCCAAAATAAGTGTGCTGGAGGGACCACTATACTCATTTTTTTTTCTTACTCCTTCAGAGTTATACTCTAATATGAAGAATACAACATTGTTGAAATGCCCAAATTCTTAATAGGAAGAAATGTGTAGTAATTTCGCAACCAGAATGCAGAAGGCACAATTGCGTGGAAATAGATATTGTCTATTCTATTTATGTTTCCGTCACAAGGGTTATGGTGTGCAGGGTGTCTACAAACAAGGTTTTTCCCTATGTTATAGCTCTCTGATATATGTGCGGGGTCCAACAGTAGTACTCGACCCAATATCTCAAGGCACCAACTAAGGAGGCTATATCGTACCCTTAACTGTACTACCCAACTACCCAGGTACTATAGAGTATCCTCTCGAGCGTTGTTCTTGGTGGAACTATAACATTTAGGTGAACAATTGGTTTATCTACATAGGGCTTCAAGATATCCGGGCTGATTCATATACAGGTGTTGTTTGATGCGTTACCACTCGAAGGGGTACCAACATGGGTTATAAGGGTGGCCAACATATGTGCACTTAAAATCCACTTGTATTTCTTGCATATATTACTCCTCGACCACAGGTTTATGTGAATAACGACAAATCTCTGTAGATTTAAGACACCAAAATACGTCTCTACCATGAAAAAAAATAACCCACAATTTTCTATCGAGGAAAGTGATCTGATACGACTTGCAATATTCCAGATATAATATGTATGCATAATAGAAATATTTATCAAGTAATGACAGAACAAAAATGATGTAACCAAACCAATATCAAAATAAAACCAGAATAACACCAAAAAAAAGAACCTTTATTACTGATAACAATGTTCACTTGCCTCTTCGAGGGGGAAACCTCCAACATAGTAGAGCTCTATTAAAATAATCTCCAAGACAAAAATTATCACACCCTCTACTCCTATTTATACTAAATCTATCTATCCAAAAGAACAATATAGAAGAAGATTCTCCTAGAAGCGAAAGCTTCTATTAGGTCGTCATATATATGACTTATTCTTCCTTATTTCTAGGACTTATCAATATTGTCCGTTATTACATGGAAATATATTACTCTACCTATGTGAGGGGTTAGGGAGGCTAGGTACCTAACACTTATCTACCCAAGGTGGCATTTTTGGGTTGCAATCACACCTCAATCAAATTTTGAACGATTATTGGGAAATATCACCAGTACTTCCAGGATATGCCCCCTTCACCCCTCATTATAACTGATTGTTCATCCCTTCACTAGTATCTCCTCAAGTGGGTTCCGACCCCATTGTCAAGTTATTTTTTGGAGGCCCAATGCTATTTGAGAGGAATGACATTACGTTAGATAGGACATGTGCACTCTTTTTTGATATTCCCCCATGCAGAGTTAGAAAAAAACCTAAAATATCAGTTACATATGGTTTTTATATGTATGATTGTCACCATTTGATTACATGCAATTTATGAATATATTATTTCGGTAATTTGTAAATCACTTATTCTAATATCTCTTCTCATCACCATCATCACACATCCACACATATTCTAGAATCATAGGGGAACCACAACATCCCCATCATTCTAGATGCTCGAAAAACCTCCCCCCAATTTTGGGAGGTATCCCCCACTTGGATGATACATCAACACATCCATCAAATACACCGGTTAGTGCTACAATTATAGGATATGTATTTCTTGGATCCACCTTTCTTGACACCACTATCCATAGAACTTCACCTAGTAGTCCTCCACCACAAGGAGGAGGAACTCAACCTTCATCGCAAGGTACAAGCTCCCAACCATCCTCACAAGGAACATTTTATCAACCAAAACATTGTATATTTTAACCTTGTATAACATTTACTGCAAACAAATTTTCAGTAAAAGAATAGAAAATATACAATGGAAAATACACACATAACTCAAATATTTCCCCCCTCGAAACCCAAACCATGAAAACCAACATATTCTATATTCATTCATAGTGATACATTGCTTACAATAAAATATACATATAGGATCCATTGGCATCCAAAAAACTAACCCAATGACCTGGATTAGTCAACAACCCTAATTCCTTAATGGAAAATAGATAACCATCGACAAAAACCATGTGCCGAAAAACCACCCAACAATGGACACAAAAATTGAGGCAAGAATGCGACACATTTCTCGAGGTAAAATTATTTTCTCGGGGGTGTTTCCCCTGAAGCCTCGTGCAAGGGGGATATTTCCCCCCTGCAACCCCCAAAAGGGGGGCCTGGCAGCCCACCCTCAAACTCCCCCATGTTCTCGGTGCAATGTAGCAGACACTAGATCTAGTCGTGTAAAGAATATAACACATACCCAACATTCTCCCACTTGTTGTTTTCTTTGTATACAAGGGGTTACAGGGTTACATTGTCAACAATCCAAGGAAACAATGCCCTTGGATCTTGTACACCAGGATAACTTCTCAGTGCTCACATATGTGTTTAATGAATCTGCATCATTCTTCAAAGTGTCCACCTTTATCAACAACACTTTCTTTTATTCAACCATGTATCTCACAAAGTGATATTGACTATCAATATGCTTTGTCTTTGAATGATAAGCGGAGTTCTTCGCTAGAAAAGATGCACTCTGAATGTCACAATCTATCCTTACAACTTGTTGTACCAACCCAATACCTGAACATTGTTGGATTACTGAGAAGGGGGGGGGGGGGTGAATCAGTAATGGGAAATTATACCAATTATTAATCCTCTGAACCAAAATGTATATTCTTTTACTTATTCAACCATGTTCATTTGTTCATCATCAATTTCTTACTGTATCATAAGCATTAACATTCATCAGTGCATAATAAATAATAAAAAACATGTCCACATAATGCAGAGTACACCGATATTTACGTGGAAACCCAATGTGGGAGAAAACCATGGAATGTTTCTCTTATATGTAAAAAATTAAATTCAAGGAAGCACCAAATTCCAATTCTCCAACTACAATTGGAAGGAGGCTCTGACCCCCTAGTTTCCCAGGCTACAACCCGAGGGAAGATCCAACTCTCCAATTCTCTGGCTACAACCAGAAGGAGGCTACAACCCCCTATGTTCTCCAACTACAACAGGAAGGTGGATACAACCACCTATCCTTTCTCGTCTAACCACCTTGAAATATAAGTAGAATGATAGAATCACTGTCACATTGTCACTGTGATATATACTGCTATAAACCTGTACCAATATGTGTCGCTGACCTGTAATCAACTTGTGCCACTATCCTGTAACCAACCTGTACTTGTGCCTTATCTGTACCAACAAAAATAAGTACACCAATAACATGTACCAATACTCTCCTCAATATATCAGATCTGATAACATAGATCTCATACCCAAAATCACAAGAATATCACTCAAACCATGTGCCAACAATGCACATCAATCATGCACATCAACCATGTACATCGACACTATACAAAGATAACCAACAACATGTACCAATCATGTATCAACGACAAACCAAACTATGCCTCAACAAGATGTATCAATATCACCATGTACTTGAAGTATGTAAATCATCCATGTACCCAATCGTATACCTCTACCATATACCAATAACATACACAAAGATAACCAACAAGATACCTCTAGCAATGCACCACACTCTTCATAAATAAAATACCCTAAATCCTCACATCAACCATGTGCCACAACCTCACTATTATACAACCTCTATCTAGACCAATAACTTCAACAACATACCTCAACCAAAATCCCTCAAACATGAACCAATACTAAACTTCAGTAGATTTGTCTCAGATCAAATCTACAACAAGATCTAAACTTCCAAGAGGGAATCCAACATATTTACAAGGAAATCCCTCAACCAAATTCATAGATTCAACACTACACATATGAAAACCATACATTTTTCTTCTTGTAGCATTCTATTGCTGTGGTTTTGCTACCGCGAATCTGCTATCGCGATTTTTCTGTCATGGTTTTTCTACCACGATTTTTCTACTGCTCTTTTCTTGCTGTGATTTTTCTGCCGCACTTTTTATATCGTGATTTTTCTTCCACACTTTTCTTGCCGTGATTTTTTTGCCGCACTTTTCCTGCCACGATTTTTCTTCCATACTTTTTCTTCTGCACTTTTCCTGTCGCGATTTTCCTGTCACAATTTTTCTGCCGCACTTTTCCTGCCGCAATTTTCTTGCCACACTTTTCATGCTGCATTTTTTCTGCCACACTTTTTCTCTATCAATAATACCTTCCCAAATAAATTTTCAGAAAATATATATTCAATGATATTCAAGGGGTTACCTTCTAACTAAATTCCTCTCTTATTTATACTCTCATGTAGCTTCCTCAAGGGGTTACCTTCTAACCAACTTAACCCACTTTCCTTCTTTTAGGGCTAACCCACTTCTAACCACTTGTCCACTTCTAGCTCACTTTGCTACACTTAACTTAACCACTTTCCACAAATATTAATTTCTCCACTCCTAGTTGCAACTAACTTTATTATTTAATTAATTTCTTTTGCAACCACTTTGACTTATCCATAAATAGTAAACTCACCACTTCTTGTTGCAACCACTTTATTATTTAAATAATTTCTCTTTGCAACCACTTTGACTACTTTATTATTTAAATAATTTATCTTTACTCAACTTCTTGTTGCAACTAACTCTTCTATAATTAGTCAATTCATAACTTCTTTTCCCTTAACTAACTTCTTGTTTCAACCACTTTATTATTTAATTTGTTTCTTGGTCAACCACTTTGACTATTCAATCTTTTCATCACAACTATTTTACCATAATTAACAAACTCACAACTTCTTGTTGCAACTAATTTATTTTTAATTATTTTCTTATTGAAACAACTATACCCATGATTAAATCCTAGTTACCATCAATTTTTCTAGTACACTTGTTTTAGGAGATTCTAGAATAATTGACTTATTTGACCTTCGAGGGGCTTCTAGATAACTCATGAGGGTTCTCCAGCCTCATATGTCCATAACTCTCTAACCGTGAGGAGTTATGTGATGTTCAACATATCAACGAAAATGGAATGACATATACTATCCATATAGAATAGTCTTACCTGTAAATTCACTGATCTTCATTTCTTTATACCTAAAATAGATTCGGGTCCTTTACTCATGCCTTTGTGCTACCAGAATTCGCTACCAAATTTCCACAAGGGTTCACATCAATAACTAAGAGTTGACATCAATATATAATATCACTCAAAGGGTTGACATCAATATACAATATCACTCTCCAAGGGTTGACATCAATGAAAACCAACAATCTATACCAACTGTCCATCAACCTAAGCTAGCTGTCTGAAAATCTCCCCCTTTGGCATTGATGGAAACACCAACATTGATGGAAACACTTAGTCATGATAAAATTCATGCTTATAATCCTCATCAATGTTTCTATCTCTCCCCCTTTGACATCAATGGAAAATGGTATCTCCCTTTGGGGCTGGTCTCCCTAACTGAACTCTCCTTGGGGCTTCTCCCCCTATCTAAATGACTTTGATATTTATCTGTGTTTCTAAGCCTTCACTTACTCTCTCTACCTTCATATGAATAATATCTCCCCCTTTGAAAAAGGATATCACTCTGATAAAACACTGAAGTCATATTGCTCATTCTTCCCTTGTGACAATCACTCCCCATGGAAAGATGCCTTTGTGCTCTCTCTCCAAGCATCTAACTCTCTATCTTGCATATGATGGATTTCTTCCCCTAGAATCATACCTCTATTCTTACCTCTCTGTCTCACAATTTCTCTGAATGATATTTCTACTTATCTTTTTGGTTTTGTTTCTCTCTCTTGACTTCTCTGTAAGATGTTTTGTAGAAAAAATAGTTTTCCTATACATGCTTCCTTTTGGAGTTATTTTCCATTGGTGTTTCCTTGTGTAATAAACTAATATATATGAAAATCATTCAATAATAAGCATTCAAATATTCATGTGTAATGTTCATCCATTATGATAATGTTCCTTTGTCTCCGAACCACTCTCTGAACCAATCTATAAATCCATGCTCTCGTCCACTATCATATATCTATCCAAACCTGCTAAGTGTTCTTACAAATCCATCTATGTCCATCCTATCCAAGACTCTGCTACACAAATTTCCATAATGATGACCCATCTGTCTGATGAAAACCCCCACCACTCCTGGGGTTCATGCGACCTCCTGGTCTAGGATCATTCAATTAAGGGAAATGACTTAGCTTTCGATCTCTTGCTGAACCCTCAAAATACTCTAGGATAGTCCTTTTCTCTTTTCCCTGCATGCAAATTTTCATGTGCGAGGGTCTTATCACATCATCGGAGAAATCCACATGACCTCGGGCCAAAAATGTGGGCTAATCTCTTTAACCAGTAGGAACTTTGACACTTTAGAGCTCTAGGATTTGGGAGTTCTAACTACAACACACAACAATACTTGTGAACACCGAATTCATGAATAACCAAACATAGGTGGGGATCAATGACTCATAATACATTCCTTGATCTACGGTTCATGAAAATTCCAGAACTATGAGGTTCAATAGTTTTCCTTGTCTAAATGTGCAACACCTCTGAATGTGTGAAGTCCGAACTGGAAAATCAGATGGCTAATGTCTGTCTTCAATTGACAGCCTAAGATTACTCTTGGCTCTGGGATTCAAAGCTCTTCATGATACAACACTTCAAATCCTCCAAATGCTAAACTGGTGAAGGGATGGATCTACGATACACCTATCCTTCTCAATAGACGATCTAGATCTACTATAGCATTCGGGCCTTCAGGAGTTCTTGATCCAAAACAATTTACACCTCCATTCTCTCAGACTGTCAGATTCTCGAATCACTATAAATCTACCGACACGTGACCCTAATGCCAATGGTCAAGATTTTCTCTAGGCTTCAAAGCTTCAAGAGTTTTTCACACTATTGCAATAAGACTTAAGGTTCACCAGATAACCGAACTTCTAGATAACTATTTATCTGTGGACACATGTCCCCCATCTACCAACAGTCTAGATTAACTTTAGACTCCACGACTTCGGGAAAATTTTCTACTCCATAACACACAGCCTAAAACTGTTGAATTCATGAAGTCCAAAGGAATTAAAGGGTTAATACCCATGCACTTTCTCCAGATCTAACAATTGTGAAAAAACATGGATTCTCCTGAACGAATCGTGTCCGCTCAACCTCCAAACAAAATGAATCCTTTCTCCAAGGACCTTCACTCACTATTCTTCCTGATCTCTGTCACTCTAAGTGATTCAAACCTTGGTGCACACCTTGCACTACTTCACCTGAGATTGAGACTTAGAAAACATCTCTTGCACACTCCTTGCACTCTCCCTCCTTCAGACTCTCTCAACACTTCACTAAGTGTTGGCCCTGTGAACTCCTTACACGGGTCCATCCTTTGAAATTTTTATACTCAAACGAGTATATGTGAACTCCTTGCACTGACTCTATGAAATTCACTCTATCTATCATGAGCTATCGAATCTATAAATGAATCTTCCTTCACACTCCTTGCATGGCCACTGTGCACTCCTTGCACAAGGATTTTAGAAGAGAAACCATTGAAACCTATAGAACATCAAAGGTTCATTCATTCAACCATGAAATACACACACATGCATATAAATACAGAAAATAGATAACATAACATTACCCAAATAAATCAGAGATAAGAAAACTTAGAAATGTGAAGTAAATATCCTCTATTATATTCCTTCAGGAAAAAAGTTACAAGAGTTCCCACAACTCTCAACTTCTCTCTTTCTCTGCAATAATCACAATGATATCAACAACAAATACAATAATATTCAACAACCTCTTTTGGGCATAGATTACATACATTTATGCATGGAGGGGTTTCTAGAGCCTTCCTTCTGACTACTCTAGTGCTTTGACATCATAATTAAAGCATTCTACCACTAAGATTATTACAAATAGTTGAGAATTTACAATATAGATATGAGTCGATGCTCCAAATCTACACAATCCTTTGGGCATTAAAGAAATTAAAATATCATGGATTGTTTAAAATGGCTCATGCCTTAAAATCGCATGGGCCTTTAATTACAATATTTTCAAAACATTAAATCGAGAATCTCTCCTTGGAATCTAAAACCAATTTGAATGCATGCGCTAGATGCTGAGATTTCCTCCACTTGGCCTTATTGAATGTTGATGGCGATGCTCCTGGATCATACTCCTTTGGAAAAAAATATTCATGGACTCCTGTCCATGAGCTCCTCCACTGTCTTTCCATGTTTTTGGATATTAGATTCAGTTATCCAACTGACATCATATGATGGATGATATTTCTACTTAACCAAATATTGATAATAAAATTTTCTCTTGGTCTTTTTAGCAATCTTCTAGTCCAAAATATTCTCTATCCATGGCTTCTCTGCTATGGGCATCTGTCTCTTCCACTGAATCTCCTCTAGATCATTTTTCCCTTCTGTATCATCTATCCTGTAAGGGTATAAGTATGCTACATTGAATATTGGAGATATTCCAATTTTCTCATAAGAATTTGTAGAGAATTTTATGATGATCTTTCAAGGTCCTATCTTCTTCATCTTCAACTTGTTACATTTCCCCTTTGAAAATATTTCCTTCCTCAGGTGTGCTAAGAATTGATCTCCAATTTCAAAATTCACCTCTCTTCTCCTCTGGTCTACTCTGTTATGATATTTCTGGCTGCTATTCTGTAGCTATCCTTTGATCTGATCATGCAACTTATACATTTCTGCAGCAAAGTTCTCTGCTCCTACACTTCAGAATTCATCTCATTCAAAATCTCTCAATTCTGAAATTCCTCTTGGATGCATCCCATATACTATCTAGAATGGACTCTTACCAATACTCCTATTCGATGAGTCATTATATGAAAAATATTCTTGGGAAAGAATTTGATCCCACTTACTGTTATGTTCAGTGACCAAACTCCTTAACAGATTCCCTAAAATTTTATTCACTACCTTAGTATGTCCATTTTTTTGAGGATGATATTTTGAACTGAAAGACAAACTTGTCCCCAGCTTCTTCCACAAAGTCCTCCAAAATTTTCCCACAAATTTAGTATCTCTGTCTGAAACTATACTCTTGGGCAACCCATGCAATCTCACAATCTCCTTGAAAAACAATTTTTTCGTGTGAGTAGCATCACTAGTTTTGTGACACGGTATGAAATGTGCCATCTTTGAAAATATGTCAACCACCACAAAGATCGAATCACTCCCTCTCTGGGTTCTTGGCAATCCCAGAACAAAATCCATACTAATAGCATCCCACAACATGTATGGAATAGGAAATGGTTAATAAAATCTAGTGTTCTACTGCTTTACTCTAGCATTCTGGCATATTCTTCATCTATCCACGAACTTCTTCACATCAGACCTCATGCTTGACCATAGTATGAACAACTCAACTGTGCATACATTTTATCATGGCGAAAATGTCCAGCCAATCCTCCACTATGTTTCTCCTTTAGAAAATTGTCCCTCATTGAGCATTTCAGGATACACAACCGACTTCCCCTTAATAATAATGCATCTTGGATAAGATACTCCATGCATTGATTTCCTTCTGTTAGAAAAGGGTTCTCACATGCTTCATAAGCTTCCTTGAAATCTGGGTCTTCTTGATACATCTCCTTGAGGTGTTCAAATCCCAAAGTCTCCACTTGGAATTCCTGCAAGATCAAACATGTTCTGCTCAAATCATTTGCAACTTTGTTAGCACTTCCACTAATATGCTTGGTAAAAAAAGTAAAATTCTGCATGAATTCTACCCATTTGTCATGTCTCTGGTTAAATTTTTCTTTTCTAGTTATAAACTACAAAGCATGGTTGTCAATATACAAAACAAACTCCTTTGGGATAAGATACTACCTCCACTTTTTCAAATCTTGAATTACAACATAAAATTTCTTGTCATATGTTGAATACTTCTGCTCAACATCATTCAAATTCTCACTAAAATAAGCAACACACTTATTATCTTGACTTAAAACTACACTAATGGCTACTCCAATTACATCACATTTGACCTGAAAAGTCTTCTTAAAATATGGAAGAACCAAAACAGGTTGTTTTGTTATCTTTTCTTTCAACACTCTAAATCCCTTCTCAACTTCTTCTGTCCAATTAAAATATCCATGTTCCTTCTTTACGGTGTGCAGTATGGGTGCACAAATACTGTTGAAATTCTTGATGAATTTCCTGTAAAAACTCACCAACCCATGAAAAATCCTTACTTCAAACACGCTTATTGGAGAAGGCCATTCTCTTATTGACCTCACCTTCTCTGGATCCATCTTCAATTCATTTGAAGATATTATGAACCCCAAATAGACAAGTTGTTTTTTCATAAAATAACATTTCTTCAAATTCACCAATAGCGTCTCCCGCTGTAACCTTATCAACACCATTTTCAAATGTCTTAAATGATCCTTTTCAGTCTTACTAAAAAATAGAATATCATCTAAATAAACAATCACAAATTACCAATAAAATCTTTGAGCACTTCATTCATCAACCTCATAAATGTACTTTGTGCATTTTTTAAGAAAAATGACATAACAATCCACTCAGACAATCCTTCATTTGTTTTCAATGTTGTTTTCCATTCATCTCCCTCTCTCATCCTTATCTGATGATAACCATTCTTAAAGTCTATTTTGGAAAAAATAAGTAGCTCCACTCCAACAATCCATTAAATCATCCATTCTGGGTAAAGGAAATCTATATCTGATGGTTATCTTGTTGATGGCTCTAGAATCTGTGCAGATTCTCCAACCTCCATCCTTCTTCAGACTCAACACAATTGGTACTACACATGGGATCAAACTTTCCCTGATCAAACCTTTATCCAACAACTGTTGGAATTTCTCCTTGACCTATTCATTCTCTTGAGGGGTTATTATATATGCTGCTTTGTTTGGAAAAATTTCTCCTAGAATAAGGTCAATATGGTGACTGATACTCCTGACGGGCAGTAAAGTGTGAGGTAATTCATCCACCATAATGTCAACAAACTCATCCAATAAATCTTGAAATTATACAAGAAAATCATTCATAGAAGTGCTTGTGAGAATGAATCTCAGCTTACCTACAACAACAAATTGTATTTTCTGGTCTTTCTTAACTTCTTTTAAGAGTTCCTTCCCACTCATGAGAAGTATACTAGGACTAGATTCCTCTTTGACTCCTTTATCTTCTATTGGTAGAAACATATGCTTACACCCATTCTTATAAAGGGTATAAGTATTATTCCTCCCATCATGTGTGACATTACTGTCATATTGCCATGATATTCCCAACAAAACATGACAAACATCCATAGGTATTCCATCACATAAACATTCATCTCTATAACCACCTATTTTAAACTCAATTTTACATTGTCGACTTACCATGACTTGATGTCTTTTCTGCAACCACAACAACTTGTATTGATTCGGATGTGAAGTCGTCTCCAAATTCATATTTTCCACCATTTCTGTGGATACTAAGTTATCAATGATCCCACTGTCTATGATCACCTTGCATACCCTATCTATGGTCTTGCAAGAAGTTATGAACAAACTGTTCCTCTGGACTGGTTCTCGTACCTCTTTATTTGGATTTACGAGAGATTTCCTCATCATGAGTGATCTTCCTTCTTCTTCTGCTTCTTCCTTCATCTCCGTCTCCACATTCTTCTTCTACGCCTCAGAAATGTGAGCTTCTCCTCCTCTTGCATTCTTCTTCTCAGGACATTCCCAAGACATGTGCCCTGTTTTTCCATAGGCATAACACTTCAATTCTCCTCCTCTACCTCTGGGAAAATAATTTCTTCCTCCTCTAGAACTTCCTCTTTCCGTCTGATTGTTATATTTTCCAAATTCTCCTCTGGGTTTCTGGAACTTCTATCTGACAATTCCTCTTCCTCTGTTCCTTGCCAACTTTTCTTCTACCTTCAGGGCTACATGATAAGCATCTTCCACAGTTCTCATTGTCATCATGCTAATCTCATCTTGGATTTCGTACCTCAATCCATTAATGTACCTAGTGAATTTTTCTTCATCATTCTCCCTATGTCCTGCTCTTATGTTCAACTTATAAAATTCTTTGGTATACTCTTTCACCGACAAACCTTTATGTCTCAGATTCTGCAACTTCCTGAATATATTTTAATGATAATCCTTGGGTATGAATTTATCCATGATCTTAGCTACCATTCTATCCCAACTCTTGATTTTGGTCTTACCTTTCCTCTTTCTACCAGCTTGCAACCGATCCCACCATAAAGCTACATATCCCTTCAATCTGGTCACTGCATGCTTTACCTTCTTCTCATCATCAATTTTCTCATAGTTAAAGTACTTGTTTAAAGAACTTATGCAGTCAAGAATTTCTTCTACATTTAAAATACCTTCATACATTGGGACTTCCATATTTTCTCTAGTTCCTAGCTTGACAACAACCCTCAACAATCGCTCCTCTACTTCTTTTTCTCCCAAAACTTCTTCTACTTATACATCTTCACCGACGTCACTAGCTTCAAGTTCTCTTCTTTATGCTATCTCCATGGCATCCAACCTTGCACGAAATTGTCTCATTTCCTCTTCCATAGCTGTATTGACTATAGGTATCTCCTTGCATATTCTTTTCACACATAGCTTAAGTCCCACTATGATACCACTTTATGAAAACCCCCACCACTCTTGGGGTTCACGTGACCTCTCAGTCTATGATCGTTAAGTTAAGGGAGTCAAATTAGCTCTCGTTCTCTTGCTGAAGCCTCAAAATAATATACCACATGCCTTTTCTCTTTCCCCTACACACAAATATGCGTGCTCGAGGGTCTTATCACATCAGCGGAGAAATCCATGTGACCTTGGGCCAAAACCATGGGCTAATGATCCAGGTGGATATTGGTGGCCACCCACCTATTCCAACTGGATCCTCTTATCAATTTTTAGTTCAACATGTTCTTTTGTACTTCTTTGTAATTGTGGGTTCTACATTTCTGGGGCTATCTGAAGCCCTATACATCTTCCAAGTGGAGACTGGTGGCCGCCCACTTAATCCAACTGGCTTATTTTGGAAGTTTTCATGTCAACACATATTTTTGTACTTCCAAGGATGTTTTTGGGCCCTAAACAATTGTTTTTTGGCGTGCCATAGTTAAAATGTAGATGAAGTCAAATTTTAATGACATAATGCGTATTTCTTGAAAATGCCTTTCCAATGGGCTATCATGCGCCTAAAAAGAAGATCGTATGCAAACGTTACGACCCTGAGAAGTTAATGTACTAACTTACCCAAACGGGCCCACATGAATTTTGGTGTTTCATCTCCTAAGGTTAGGTTTTTGGATGTCTAGGGTTTTGGCATTCATGTTTATCATAAAAAGGATTTTATAGCCTCATTGTAATCTTCTTGCGAATGAGCATAACCATCACATCTCTTATTAGAGATAAAGATGCCACCATTCTAGCGAGTCTTGCACTCTGTATTTTTACAGTGTATTTACAATTCTTTCATTAATAAAAATCAAGTATTGTTGTATTTCTTTGTTTCTGGCAATTTTCATGAGTATTTCATTGTAATTTCTCTTCTTTCATTTCATTTCAAAAATAATCTGGATCAGTGGTATCAGAGCAAGCTTCTCTTGATCATTTTTTAGTGCATGTCCCTGACGAGGTCCAAGTATATCCAGTTGGGTCTTGATATTCTCTCTTTTGAGGATAATCACTCTCACACGCCCAAGAAACCCTCAATGGTTGAAGAAAATAAAAACAACAGAGTGCAAGATTCTATTAACATGTTTCTTGAGCAAGCTCTCACGCGACATGGGGACGAAATGATGGAGAATTTTGCACACATCCTTTAATGCCCGCCGATAGCAACAGGTGCATCTTCATCAAGTGACCAATTTGGAGGAACCTCTCTATTCAAGGTACAAGTTAATTTTGATATTCCCATATTTGAAGGTCAGATAGATGCGGATGCCCTAGAAAAATGATTAAATTTATTAGAAGGTTATTTCTCTGTTCAATTTTTTTTTGACAGGGAAAATATCACCTTCGCACTCCTCAAGGCTCTCCCCCGTGTCAAAAATTGGTGGGAAACTTACTAGAAGCAAAGTTCCACAGAGGAATATGGAATATATGGGGTCGAGTCCACTTGGTATTTTTTTGTGGATGCGGTCAAGGAAAAATACTATCCTGTTGATAACTATGAAGACTAGTACATGAGATGGACCATGCTATGGCAAGAGAAGAACCAAACAGTTTCGGAGTTCACAAATAGTTTCCATACCTTACGCACCAAGCTGGGTATCAAAGACTCTGAACAACATTTTGTTTTGAAATACCATGGGGCTCTGCATAGGTACATCCACATCGAAATGGATTTACTAAACATCTCATCATTGGGAGCTACCTATCAATATGCTGCCAAAATTGAGTAGAAATTTAGGCACCAGAACAAATGGTAATTCAGGTCTGCAAATATGCAACAACCAAAGCATGGTAAAGACAGACCTAACCAACAACCTCTAAATAACTAGTCCAAGAAACATGACAAGAAGGGTAAAGAAAAGACAAATAATGACATTGGGAAGTGGTGTGACTTCCACAAAATCCCCTAACACAACACCGATGAATGTCACTCGAAATAGTCATTGGTGGCCAAAGTCAAAGAGGTGGAGACAAACCATGATTCAGAATCCGATCCAAAAAATATTGGAGCCAGACGGATCATCGACGCAGACCCCACTACTACTGTTGTGACCACAACAATTCAACTAGAAGATCTAGTAGATATTGAAGAGGAGGAGTGACTCTTCCATTCAAATATGTGGGCCAAGGGGACCCTGTTTCATTTCATTGATGATAATGGAATATAGAATAACCTCATCTCAGCTAAGGTCATCAAATAGTTAGGGTTGTTGAAAAAACCACACCCGTCGCCATACAACATTGGGTGGCTTCACCAGGAACGAGATCTCCATGTCAGCCAACAATGCCGTCTGTCCTATTGATCCAGGTGGATATCAGTGGCCACCCACCTTTTCCAAATGTCTCAAAACAATTTTCTGGCCATTTTGGCAATTTACTATTTTTAGCAGATTTTAACTTCCGGGGCCATTTTGAGGGTCCAAATGAAGGTTTTTCGAGATTGAGGTTCTCAATAATATTAAAAGGCATGATTGAGCCCCCAAAATGAATCTCCTTGACAATACCTTTCCAACGAGCTATCACACGCCTAAAATGGAGATCATATGCAAAAGTTACGACCCCGGGAAGTTGATGTACTCACTGACCCAAACGGGGCCCACATGACTTTTGGCGCTTCATCTCCTAGGGTTAGGTTTTTGGATGTCTAGGACTTTTTGCATTCCCGTTTATTGTAAAAGGGCCTTTAGAGCCTCATTGTAATTATCTTCTCATGGATGTGAGTAGCCATCACATCTCTTCTCGGAGATAAGCTACCACCATTCTAACGAGTCTTTCACTCTGTATTTTATAGTCTTTGTACATTTATTTCATTAATAGAAATCATGTATTACTGTATATCTGTGTTTATGGTTGCATCTTTGATACATTTCTGTTATATTATTGAATATCTGCGATATCTCTGTGCATTTATTTATTATATCTCCGATCTCATTTCGTACCGAAAATAATCCGGATCACCTATGGCATCCAAGCCTTCAAGGATGAGGTAGTGTGTGATATTTCCCCTATTGATGTTTTTGATGTTTTTTTGGGCCAACCATATATGTGGAAACATTAGTGTCATTATTACTCTAGGAGGTCAACCCTATAGGATACCAGAGGTAGTTCTGACTACTTCTCCACCAAACCAATGCTGCAAGGTAATCTATCATACTGCGAAATTCATCCTCTTCACATTATGTTCAAATGATGCAAAAAATACCATTGCAACCTCAACACCTTCTATCCAACAAAAAAATATGCCAAAGAGAAAGAATATATTGTTTCTTCACCTACAATGGTGCCTACACAACGCCCCGTCAAATCCGGAGACAATAGGTTGGTGGAACAGATTCAATCCCTCCAACACCATGTTTGTGACAGTCTTCCACAGACTAAGAAACACAACTTGTCCAACAAGGCACATTGCTCACCAAGATTCAGATTCAGAAAATTCTTTCCCCTCTTCCCTGGGAACTCAATGTAATGGAGACCATTGCTTCCTAAGGGGGGAGGACTGATCGAGGTGGATATCAGTGGCCACCGACCTATTCCAACTGGATCCTCTTGTCAGTTTTTAGTTCAACACGTTCTTCTGTACTTCTTTGTAATTGTGGGTTCTACACTTATGGGGTTGTCTAAAGCCCTACACATATTCAAGGTGGAGACTGGTGGCCACCCACCTAATCCAACTGTCTTATTTTGAAAGTTTTCATGTCAGCGCATCTTTCTGTATTTCCAGGGCTGTTTTGGGGCCCTAAACAATGTTTTTTTTTGTGTGCAATAGTCAAAATATACACAGAGTCAACGTTTGACGACATAATGTGTAGTTCTTGAAAATACCTTTCCAATGAACTATCACACGCCCAAATGGGGCCCACATGAGTTTTGGCGTTTCATCTCCTAGGGTTAGGATTTTGGATGTCTAAGGATTTTGCATTCATGTTTAGTATAAAAAGGCTTTTAGAGCCTCATTGTAATCATCTTCTTGAGAATGAGCGTAGCCGCCACATCTTTTATCAGATATAAATCTACCACCATTCTAGCAATTCTTGCACTCTGTATTTTTATAATCTCTTTACAATTCTCTCATTAATAGAAATCAAGTATTGCTATATTTCTCCCTTTCTGGAAATTTTCATGAGTATTTCATTGTAATTTCTCTACTTTCATTTTGTTCCAAAAATAATCTGGATCAACTAATCTCTTTAACCAGTAGTAACTCTGACACTTTAGAGCTCACAGCTTCGGGAGTTCTAACTACAACACACAAAAATCCTCTCGAATGCTGAATTCGCGAATAGCCGAACAGAGGTGGGGATCAAGGAATCATAATACACGTCTTGATCTACTTTGTACAAAAATTCCGGGACTCCAGGCTTTGGGAGTTTTCCTTGTCTAAATGTGCAACACCTACGAATGCGCGAACTTTGAACTAGAAAATCAGATGGCTGACGTCCACCTTCAATCGACAAACTAAGATTACTCTCAGCTCCGGGCTTCAGATCTCTTCATGATGAAACACTTCAAATCCTTTGAATCAGAAATGGTGAAGGTTTGGATCTATGATCCACATGTCCCTCTCAACAAATGGTCGGGATCTACTTCAGCCTTCGGGCCTTTGGGATTTCTCAAGCCAAACAAATATTACGCCTTCGTTCTTCCGGAATGCCAGATTTATGAATCACTAGAAATCTGCCGACACATGGCCCTAAAGACAATGATCAATATCTACTCCGGGATTCATAGCGTCAGGAGTTTTGCACACTCTTTCAACAACACTTTAGGGTCACCAGATAGCCGAACTTTCATAAAACTGTTTATCTACAGACACGTGTCCTCTATCTACCAATGATCCATATTAACTTCGAACTCCGAGACTTTGGGAAATTTTTCTCCTCCATAACACACACCCTAAAAATTCCAAATTCGTGAAGTCCAAAGGACTTAAAGGGTTAACACCCATGCACCTTCTCCATATTTGATGGTTGTGAAAAACTTTGTCTTCTCCCGAACGGATCTCATCTGCTCAACCTCCAAACAAAATGAATCCTTTATCCAAGGAATTTCGCTCGCTATTCTTCCTGAGATTTGTCACTCTAAGTGATTTAAACCTTGGTGGACACCATGCACTACTTCTCCCGAGCTTGAGACATAGAAAAAATCTCTTGCACACTCCTTGCGCTCATTCTCCTTGAGAGTCTCTCAACACTTCACTAAGTGTTGGCCCTGTTCACTCCTTGCATGGGTCTATCCTTTGAGAGTTTTATACTCAAATGAGTATATGTGCACTCCCTGCACTCACTCTATGAAATTCAGTCTATCTCTCATGACATATCGAGTCTATAAACGACTCCACCTTTGCACTCCTTGCGTGGCCACTGTGCACTCCTTGCACAAGGATTTCAGAGGAGAAACAATTGAAACTTATAGAACATCAAAGGTTCATTCATTCAACCATGAAATACACACACACGCATATAAACATATAAAATATATAACATAACATTACCCAAACACCTCATAGATAAGAAAACTTAGACATGTGAAGTAAATCTCCTCTATTATATTCCTTCAGGAAAACATTTACAATAGTTCCCACAACTCTCAACTTCTCTCTTTCTCCGCAGTAATCACAATGATCTCAACAAAAAATACAATAATCTTAAGAAACCTGTTTTGGGCATAGATTACATACATTTATACATGTAGGATCTTCTTGAGCCTTCCTTCCTACTACTCTAGTGCTTTCACATCATAATTAAATCGTTCTACCACTAAGCTTATTACAAATAAATGAGCATTTACAATATAGATATGAGTCAATGCTCCAAATATGTACAATCCTTTGGGAATTAAAGAAAGTACAATCTCATGGATTGTTTACAATGGTTCATGCCTCAAAATCTTATAGGTCTTTAATTACAATATTTTCAAAACATTAAAGTGACACACTCTCCTTGGAATCCAAAACCAATTTGAATGTGTGTGCTTGATGCTAAGTTGTCCTCCACTTGGCCTCATTGAATGTTGATGGAGATGCTCTTGCATCACTTTCACTGTACTATCATGAAGTATTCACTACTAAAACTAATTGATCTATAATATTGTACTTATTGTTACAGATAAAAATTACTCACTTCAATGATGACCTATTGTTTTCATTACAAGTGTCACAAGTGTCACATTTTGGCTGCAAGTGTCACAAACATCATACTGCCATATTGCCTATGTCGTGTCTCGAATGACATCACAAGGAACACTTGAAAGACATCCTCAGAGACTGGTTAAACAGGGAAAAATCATTTGACAAAGAGTACAAAGATTTTTCCTTGAGAAAGACCACTTAAAAATCAATTTTGAAGGGCATCGCTCCCCTACCCACTAGTAGGGAGTGCTAGCTCTCTTTGCCCTCCTTTGGGGGAGTGTTGTAGCGCTTTGTGCACCATTCTGGGGGAGCATTATGCTGTTGAGAAAATTAGGGGAAGGTCCCCCTTATCTCTGAAGTTAGTTTGATTCGAATTTGAGGTCAAGGCTGGATCTTAGGAAGGATCCACAACTGATGGAGAAAGATCCTCAACCTATACCAAGAATCTATAAGGTGGTTAGGCCTCTCCAAGCCTATATAAGGAGGCCTCCTCATGGTGAAAGGGGGAGACATTGAAGGCATCAAACTTATGATCTCATAAGGTAGAATTATCAGTGAAAGCATAGTCATTTTGATTGTGGATCATTTGAGCAAGGGGTTGGAGAAGGAGAGAAGGCTGACGCTGCTACATCTGCATCTACACCTGTAAGCACCTTATTTTGTTCTCATTAATATATGTTCTTTTCTTGTTTCCTTCAAGATTGTGTACATCTACATGAACTTGTCTTTAATGGATAGATCTAGTTTCAAACTAATCATAGTAGAATAGGAAGCATGATTTGTCTTTGATTAGATTGCAAGACTTGTTGAAGAGCTTGAGGATCAGAGCTCAACTTGGTCTGGGTGAGGAAAAACATTGTAAAAGGTACTCAGATATTCTTCCTCTTCTCTATAGATTAACCTAGCTAGGTTTAAAGGAATGTCAGTGATCAACATTAGAACTTTAATGTCTTGGTCACAGGGGTCTAAAATCCAAGAGGGAATTCACCTGTCTGCAGGGGGATTTCCCTATAATAGAAATTGATGACTCCATTAGGGAAGGACATAAATTTTTATTTACTTGGTCTGAACCTTCCCTTTTCCCACCTTTCAGATCACTTTTACTATTTGTTCATCATCCATTATCCTTCTTCTAACTTCAGTAGCAGTTTCACCATTTTTTATGCATTCTCGGTGATGTTTTTACATTTTTTGGCTCTTTTTTCTGAGATTCTGGGAGGACTAGCGCCTCCCCTAGGCCATACCAGAGTGATAATATCTAACCAACGCTCCCCTACATTATTTTAGGAAGATTTCCAACTCTCTATACCCTTGAGACAGAGAACGCTAGTCTCTTTTTTGGGAGTTTCTGCCTTCTTCTGCTCAGTCTTTTGCAACCTGTTTTGTAGAGGTCTTTACCCAGAGTCTGTGGTTGGTTTGTGAATTTTTTTGGGTTGGTTTTTTATGCTTATCACTCCCTATTGTCTTGATTGGAGCTTGAAACCTTTTTTAGAAATGTGAAATTTCCTTTTCGAGCTGCTTGTTTTGTCAGAACAATTTTGAGTGATTTATCTTTCTCCCTGTCTTTTCTTGGATTATTCTCTACATTTTCTTGTGTTCTTTAAAATGATTGATTGGGTGTAGAATACTTGATTGTGTTCTTGTCAGAAAAATTTTCTACTTGTTTTATTTCATAGCTCACTACCTTGAGTTCATGCTTTGTTTGTAGCCTTTTTGCTTCGTGTGTTTTTCATTTGCATAGGGATCTTTCTCCTGATTGAAAGTAGTAGAGCATCAAAGGATTTGTATTTACTTTATTTATACATTAGAATCAAACAAAGAATATAGATGCATTATTTATTTTGGGTAGTGAAACTAGTTTTCATTTGAGGTAGCGAAATTGCATGGTTTTTGGCATTTGGGACATTATGCATTTGGGAATGATAAAAGTTTTCTCCTTCTCGTAATATAGATTTCATCGAAGTGAAATATTTTCATTCTCATTTATTTTCATTGTTTAGAGTCAGTCAAAACATCATTTAGTCCACTCCATTTTCCTCTTGAGTAAACAACAACCTTAAAATCAAGCGCTAAACTAAACTTTATCAGACATTTTCACATTTTCTGTGAGAAAACCTACATTAGCTTAAGGTGTAGGGATTTGGAATAGATTGAAAGGATAAATTTCCAAAGCTGTCAAACAAACTTAGCATCTTGCGATAAGGAGAAAAAATCCAATTTTCATATAAGCTTACTGGGATCCCCCTCTCAAACAGGGGTTACAAACGAGGTCACGTTCAAGAGAGTTATGGAGATTATCCCTCCATGGTTTAATCATTTATAGTAGTCAGATCGTATATTGGGGGTTATTCTTGAGGTTCAACTATATTCATTTGGTCTCAGTGCTTCGTGAACTCCGAATATATTCAAGGTCCTCTGAATTTCTACTGTTTCACTTGTCCTCAGTTCTCTTGAAGGATTTCAGACTTGTTATCTTGCCCATACATTTGGACTGGACTGTCGAATGTACCCTCCCAGGGGATGACTCTGAGTTGGTGACCTTAGTATCCATAATATTTAGGGTCTTACACAAGGTGACAGTGAATGGAAGTCTCACTGTACCTGGAACAGACGTTGGTCAAACTCACTCAGGCTACTTGGAGGGTAAATCCACAATTATTATGTGGAAGATTGAACCAAGGCATAAGTTCATTAAGTAGGTTTCCAACGTAACTGATCCACTCACTCTATCCCCGTCCCTTCCTATATTGGTATTGCAACGTTGGATTTCATCACTAACTAGTGGTTTCATTGTGGGAAGTTGTGTTTGATTGTTTGCTTCTTAGATTCATAGCATGTGTTGTTTTTTTTACTTAGTGTACCTTAGGTCGAGTCAGTGTTAATGGCATCAACTCCTGGGAGTATCAATGGAGGAACCCCTTGTCCTGGGGAACCTTTCACCTTTCCTTCTTTTGGAAACATTGGTCCTCCGTACATTGCCACACTGAGTCTTTTGAGACTCACCATCAGATTACCGCTTTGGTTGTTACCTAGTCCAGTGATCTTGAATATTCCTAGTGCTTTAGCTGCACCTAATGCTTCAGATGTAAGTACACTACCCACACATCAACCTCATGAAAGTACACTACCCACACATCAACTAATGACGTTAAGGTTGGTAAGAAGAAGACAATTGTCCAATTTACTTGTATGTTATGTGAAGGTGATCAATATTCTCACCTTTGTCCTTGTATGGATGAGGCTTATTCTCTTTTGGAAAATATTCAACTTCCAATTGGTTATCATAATATTTCCCCCAACCCATCATTAGTTGATGGAATAGTTGATCCGGTTCCATCCCCGACCAGTCTGGTTGGTTAGGTGGTCAATCTAGTGTCATCCTCGATTGAACAACTAAACAAAGTAGTTGATCCAGTTCCATCATCGATCAACCCTAATTTTCATCTAGAAAGTGAAACCCAAGTGAATGATCCAGTCTTGTCATTGGTCAGTCCCACCCTTCATCTTAAGAGTGCCAATATGGTCAATCCCACTCCTCCTTTGACGAGTGCCAGAGTGGTTGCTTTGATCCCTTCATTGTTCAGTCTAGTTGGTCATGTCGTCAATCTGGTCATGTCCTTAGTTGAAACAATTGACAAAGTAGTTGATCCAATCTCATCTTCGGTCGATCCCGCTATCCCGTTACAGAGTGCAACCCAAGCGGTCGATCCGTTTCCACATGTCGACCCCATTCTCCCCTTGGAGAATGAAACCCAAGTGGTCGATTTGATGTCGTTATCAATCGATCCTACTCTCCCACTAGATACATAGTCTACCGTGTTGGGGGATGTTGTTCCTGATTTTATACTTAAGGCTTCACAGTATAATGTCAAGGCATCCATAATTAAATGAGTTTTTAGTGTTTGTATTTTCTACCTCAAATGAACGAAATGTGGAATCTCTGATATGTATTTGTATTAATCCTCAACGAGGAGAGATTTCTCAACCACATATGGCAAAAATGAAACCCTTCTTTAGTCTTTTGAAAATATATTTATACAAGATATTCTCAACCCTAGGCAGTTGGAATTCTCGTTATTCCTAGGTAATAATGGTTACAAAATGAAAACTTGAACCGTTTCACTTGGTTCTTCTCTATCTCTTTCTCTTACCACCAGAAACAGATATGCACCTATTACTTCATTGATTCTTTGAGGTACTCCCTTTACTTTTCTCAAGACATTCAACACACCTGCCTAAAAATTGTACTAATAGTCTAGAAGGTTTTGTCACATCTTTTGCCTCAAAAAGATATAGCTTCTTTTGTAATTGTGGCAACCTGTCTTGTATCCTTTTATCTTCAGAAATCATTGACTGTAATTGTAAATTTGGATTTACCAACCATGTATCTATTTGAGCAATGTCAACCTGCTTTAGATGTGAAATTTCAGCCTGAGATGCCTCTAATATTTCTTTGATGTCAAGTTGATGCTTTACAATGTCGATCTGTCCTAGTATTTCAGAACAATCATCCTTTCCGAGACCTATTGATTCTTTTTTAAGAAAATGAAAAATCTCTTCACAATCCTCTTTTATTTCCTTGGCTGTTATTTTACTCTCGGCTATATTGGCCTCCCATGTCTTTAATATTATATCACCTCTGAATTTCTCTACAACAGTCAATATGGGAGTTTTGGGAGTTCTGGGAGTTACAGATATTTCTTCTCTAGTAGATGACACGACAACTTTTTGGAAAGTGGTCTAGGCTGCAATAGCCTCTATTTCTCTGAAATCAATATTTTCCAATGATTGGTTTACTTCCCGAAAATGATATTAGATGATTCCTACCTTAGAAAAAAGGCTCTGTTGTGATATTTTCAGTTTCTTTAGAACTTCCAATGCTTGAGCCTGAAATAGTGCTATATCCACAACCATTTTTCTCAGTGGAACTAACCTTGCCTTGTAATTGTTTTATCAAATCCTCTTTTTGGATAGTCTGTCTTCTTCTCACTTGCATATTCTTATGCATCTCATAAAGAATGTACGTGAGCAGTTGGATTTCTTGTTTATCACTAGCTCTATCTTGTTCCAGTCCTTTATTGACTTCTTCTTTGACATTATTTTCTGTAATCCTTATTTGATTTTGCAACTAACTTATCATATGATTCCTTTTCTTCAGTATTTTCTTCGTATTATCGATTGAGAATAGGGTAGCTGTTGCAAAAGCTCCCAAAGAGCCGACTACCTCTGTAGCAAAGTATTCATCTTCCAAACTTTGTCCATCCAATAATACTCTGTGCTTTTTGATCATTGCACCCTCTTTCTGGTGCATTTCTTTCTTCACCACAACTTTCCTTTTCTTACTAAAAAAGAAATCAGAGGGAGGTATCTCTTCAATAGAGATAGACGTGACATCTCCTATGAGTATTACCTCTTCATTGGGGTTTCCTCTAGTGAATTGTAATGGTGTGACAATCTGAAAGGGGTTGCCAACTTCTGTGGATAACTATTTTTCGGTTCTATATGTAGTTGATTTATCTGGTGAAGACAATGGCTTATCTTCTCTTTTCTTTTTTAATGTCTCTGGCTAATCTTTGGACCAGTCATCAGATACCTCTGTCGCTGGGATATCGTTTTTCTGAGTTGAGATCTCAGATTTCTCTGATTTTTCTGGGGTTTCTTGTTTTATAGAGCCTCCAACTTCTGGGTTCTGGGTCTCTGTTTGCTGTGTAGCAAGAGACATTAGGTTTTCCCCTTGTAATACTTTCAGAAGACTACTTCTTCAGTGTTTTTGGAAATTGTAAAAATCAATCATTTTATTAGGTGATAGAGCTTGAAATCGGCTCAGAACTTCTTGGTAAGATCTCACCCCTCAGAATACTTCATCCTCAGGGGATTCTTCATGTTCATACTTTTTAAGATTGCAACTGGCCATATGGTTACCCACAACCTTTTGTGGGTCGTGCTTCTTAAATTCAATGTTAACCAGTTTTATTTATTCTAAGGCTGCAACTTCCACTCTGGAGTGGCCTAAATCCAATAAAGAAAACACACCAATTTGTAAGGGAAAAGATGGCCATACCTTTTTCTACACTATTTTGATTTCTTTGCTAATCCCACCGAGTACAGTTTTTTGTGCAACCTCGCAGCACACCAGTCGGTCTGGTAAATATTGCGGTAAAGTGTATGGGGGAACTAAACAACCAAAAAATATGATGTAAGAGAAGTTATCCTTGATATACCAGTCTGACACTTTATCCAGGTTAGCCAAAACTATGTCTGAAATTCTAGGAGGTGGGTGACCAAAAATAACAATGTGCATCGACACCGCTATCCAATTACAGATTTCATAAAAGAAATCCTTCACCTTGTCTTCCTAGAGTTTTGAATGATAAATATGAATTGGTTATACGCTATCTTGAGTCCAGCTCCATCCCATCAGCGGGAAAGGAATCATGAAACATATGTCGTCCATAATATAAGATGACATGAAAAATGAAGCTGGTTTCCCCTTGGATTTCTTTGCCTGGTATTCTGTAATTTCACTAGCCAGACTGTCCGACAATATCTTGGCCCAGTCGGAAGAATAACTTTCTACCACAGTGTGTATAATGGGTACCCATGGTTGAAAGAAATGGGTTGTGTTATCTTTTCCATAAAGTCTACACATCATCATGGTTATATACATGAACTGTGGTTGTAACAATGAGATTGAGTATATGCCGTGAGAATTGGCTCTGAACTTTTTGGGGCACGAGGACCAGTCCTTGATCAAGTTGAAAATATTTTTTCCATATTGATCACACTCCTTCTTGCTAAAATTCTCTAGAAAAATGGCATTGTAAGTGAAGTTTGATGTTGAAGAAAGCTTATACATCACCTATATGTGTTCCGGTTGAAATGACCCAACAACTACCTTCTGAGAATTGAAAATAGTTCTAGTTGAGATATCCACATGATCTAGTGAGCATTTAATCATGTCATTGTAGGGTAAAAGACTCGGCCTTGTTGCTACCTTATGCATCTCTGCCTGGGCGATAGTATTGTATTTGAAAGATAAGTATTCCTTTTTTGTTGTCGCTTGAATCATTAGGACAGTTTACCAGTTCGTACTGTAAGATGTTGAATACATACGTCCAGGTTTTGACTATGTTTATACTTCTGGGTGAGGTGTCAGAGATAACCTTTGAACTCTGGCCTAGACTCTCACTAGTTTCTTTAGCTGCTTTTCATGGCGGCATGGTAGCAGTTCTTAAAAAACCTGTTACTTGTCACAGAAAATGAACAAGACTAAGTATCTTGTTAAGCAATCTCTACCAAAATGCAAAGGTAATTGAAAATGAAAAAAACTTTCTTGTCTTAGACGCCTCGACCTGCATATACCTTCACTAACATTACATTTTATTATTTTAATACAAAGATTTGGGAATTAAAGAAAGATCTTATTGTTACACATGATTTTGGTCATCTTGGTGATGTATTGACAATAGTGTACTCAAGCTCCCAACAAGAACTTTTTCCTGAGAAAAGTGGCATTTATCTCCTTCCAAAAAACATATTTTCAAAGTGAGTTCACATGCTACATATGGCCTAGGGTGCGAGAATGACCCATTCTTGTAGGCCACCTTCATCTAGGGTGCGAACTTCTCGCACTGTGCTCTATACATAGGGTGCGAACTTGTTTTTGAACTTGGAAAAGAGAAGAAGTCTTGAGGGTTCTAGAAGGGAATCTTCTAGAAAATGGGTTGGCATTCATATGGTTGTCATTTTATTAGTTTCCTTGATTTGGTGGGATCATTCTCATCCATGTAACCATCTCACCCTATCCTATGTATTGAAAGGATTCTCATGGAAAAGGTTAAGCAACATTAATTGGAGAATTGGTGAAGGAATTGTGTGAAGAACCCTGCTTGAATAGAAGCTTGGAGACTCTAGTAGTTCTATCAAGAGGAATTGGATCTTCTTCATGCAAATACAGAGCAAGTGTGTGTGTTGGAACCAAGATACACCAAAAGGAAGCTTGCGACATCAAGGCGATTGGGTTGTATCTTCTACTTTAAATTAATATCATACATCGACATGTCCTTTTCCCATAAAGTCATTCTTACTTTATTGTGTAACTCCTTGATCGTATGCATAAGTTGACGATTGAATACATTTTTCTATATTCACTTTGGTTGGTTTGTGTTGTCTTGGTCTTGAACTCACGAGAGCGCCGGAGCGAAGCGGGAGCAACAAAGACCTAAGGAAGCGATACAAAGGTATGTGACTTGTTCCTCCTTGCTAGCTAATTCAATGGTCATAACTTAGGGAAAGAGTCATGTCCTGTCATGTTTTGTTCTAGATCCAATTGGATCTGTTAGTGTATGCACCTACCGATTAGTTCGATAAAAAAATTGGTGACTCCACTGGGGATTCAACCCATTTTTTAGTGGTTTTTGGTGATTTTCCTTGGTGATTTGATCTTGCCTTACCTTTCTTCATTTCTATCAATCTCTAAGTCTTTAGGAAACTCTGACAGACTCTCTGGCTCCAGAAGTCCCTTCGAAAGTTTTGTATTTTTCCAAAAGTTTTCCTAGTTTCAGGCCTTCTCGCACTGAACCCCTCAGTGGTCTACAAGAACCCCTTGAGTTCACACCCTGCATTTCATTCCAGTGTGAGGTTATCGCATCCTGCTTGAAGCCATCCTGCGAGAATGATCCATTCTCACACTATACATTACTAATAGCCTGCGAACCCTTTTTAAAAATTTTTGGATTTAAGGTTTTTGTATGCTTAGACGCCCATATCTATATAGGTTTATGAAAATAACTTCTTGGACTACTGGTTGATTGTTTCTTGACTTTGGATTTTGTGCACGATCGGTCTTCAAAAATCAAAGGCTCTTCTTGTCCATATTTTTCTCAACTCTCATCTCTTGACTTTTCTTAGCAAGGATATAATCTTTGATCCTGGAATCAGAGTACTTGTTTGGTTAGGAGCCGGTGATCGGTTTGAAAGTTGGGATTGTTTGTCTTTCTCATTTTCCCATTACTTGGAAAATCATTGTTCTCATGTAATTGAAAAGCCTAGTCTTGTCTGCTTGTCATTTTTGTCTCCATTGAAAGATTGGTTTGGGTTTTGTTTATTGCTTATTCGTTAGTTGTTGGTTTTCCTTACTTTCACCACCATGGTGTGGATCTTTTTGAAAAGTAATTTTTTCTTTTTTCTTTTTAAAAGCATTTTCATTTTGAAAATATTGGAAATCAATTGTTGAAATAGAACAAATAGAGAATTGTCATTATCATGTGATTCATTGAAGATTGCATTTTAAAGAAGATTGCATATCGTAGTTCAAGATTGCTCCGAAAAACTTCTCTTTCCCTCCTGTACATAGGATTCATCGAACGTAAATCGATATATTTCATTCCTATCTATGCATTGTTGGGTTAGAGTCTCACACAACATCGGTTCCATCTCCGTTTCCTTTGAGTAACAACAACCCTTAATAATATTGCACAATTTTAAAAATTTAACTAGTAACTCTTTTCTAGGACTCTATTACAACAACAATTAGCTAGGCTAGAGCTTTGGAATAGGCAGAGAGATACACTCTCCAAAGCACAAAACACACAATAGCATCTTGTGTTAAGGAGTGTCAAATTCCATTTCCAATATTTTGTCCTAGGAGGCCCTTCTCACACACGGGTCAAACCCGAGGTCACATTGATATTGAAAGAGTTACTCACCCTGCTTCATTGATATCAGTGTAGAGATTGCACGTATTATGGGGGTCACTTAGAGGTATACCCACAATGATGATTTGAAGCCTCTCGAGTTGATTTCAGGCTAGATACCCTGCCCTTGCGTGTGGATCGAACTGTCGACTGTCCCCCCAGGCTTTATTGCTGTCGGTGGTAACTTTAGTGGCCTATCTTCTTAGGGTCTTACACAAGGTGACTGTGAAGGGAAAAGTCTTCACGGTACCTGGAATCGACATTGGCCAAACTCACTTAGATTCCTTGGAGGGTATACCCACGATTATGTGTGGGAGCTTGCACCAGGGTGTAAGTCCATTCAGTAGGTCATCGACATAACTTTTCCACCCTAGCCCAACCCCTTTTCATCTCATTGTTGCGACGTTGGATTTCATCACCAACTAGTGACTTCGAAATTAGAAGGTCTTGTTTACTTGGTGTTGTTTCTTAGATTTTTTACTAGTGCATGCTGTTTGTTTACCCAAGTTGACCATAGGAATTTCTTCGTAAGTTTGTAACTCGTTCACAATAGACCCTCCACATCGTTCACGTAGAATGCAGGGCTTACCCCCAAAAAATATGGAAGGTTCTCAACCCCTGCCTACAAGCTCACCAGAGGGCTCTCTTCAACAAAGTGAAGTCCAAGATGTCACCACTTCACAAGTGGAAAGAACGAACTCTCTAGAACGGTTCCGAATTACCAATTCTCGAGAGGACTTTCGACTTCACCCGGATTCTGAGAGATGTATTATGCGAGTTAATTCTTCCAGAGACTTAGTTATATTGTCTTCTAGATCATCGAATGGACCTTTTCTAGGACCTGAGGGCCAAGATCCTTTTTGTTCTGCTGACATTTTTAGACGGGATCTCTTTGGCTCAGGAGAAGGCGTTGAAATCACCGTCTCACTTGCGTTCCTTGAAACCTCTGACCCAGACGCAGTACCTTTTACTACTGCTTATTATTTTCCTGGTACAGAAGCTCCGCGAGATGACCACATCTTGACCCTCCCTTTACAAATGGTCTATTACACAGATACTACGACTACAATAGCTAGTCAAGCCCACATTGGAACACCGCTCTCGCCCAGTGTCACCTAAATGCTTCCACCTGGATACCGTGCATTGAATGCTTCTATTTCCACCCCTACGCAAACCCCATATGGAACTCCTGGTGGTCCCTCTTCTTCGGGGCACTCTCCACCCAGCTTCATTCTGACACTTCCTCAACCCCCTTTCGGAGGACATTTTTCATCCTCTATCGACGACACTAATCCTAGTAGCAACATTTCGCCGTTCACACCAAATTTCCAGATTCCCTATTGGTGGACAATTTCACCAAGGAGGTTTGACTCAACCCCCCCTTGTAGGGTAGATTCCTATTGGAACACAAATCCCAATTGGAACACAACCCCCAATTGGAACTCAGCCCCCGATTGGAGGACAACCCCCACCGACCCCACCCTATGGACAAAACATACCTCCATCCT
>JZKD02S1593909.1:194793-212514 GCA_000966675.3 Picea glauca
AACAACGTATCAATTAGCCAACAGGTGAATCATCACCTCTACGTGCCATCCATCCGAGTCTGAATCAACAACTCATATGATCATTATGCGCCAAGTGTTAAGTTTAACCAAACACCGTACCAGCATTAACTATTGATCTATTCCATAGTTCAATCAATCACTTAATCACAAGGTTTACTGCTAATGCATAGCTCGGGACTTATGAAACATTCAACGTATAAGCAACTTTGCAAACATACCAAGCATCGATTTGTAAAGTTCAAAGTAATTAACTCATGCGCCTTGAAACCATTGCTATCATACCTTATAAACTTGCCCATGTATTCGTTTCCTATTGAAATGTTTGTATTCCAAAGTCTTAGAACCATGCAATCAAAAATTTGTTCATATAATAATAGAGTGAAAGTCCATAGCAAGGATAAAAGCAATAAGACCAAATCCATTACAATTTTCATAAGATCAGAACAAGACCCATAACTTTTATGCCCAAAGGTTTAACAATCAAATATATCCAGATGTGCAATCAAGGTAAGATAATGCTCAAGAACATAAGTTCGAGACAACCTTTAGCAATCATGTGATAAACCAGTGATTAAGAAAATCAACCAAGTACGATGACAATCTAATCAACGAAAGAGGTGTTTTCACACTTGCAGTTGTGAAAACTGGGTCGAAATTGAATTGTAATGATCACAAAAAAAATGAGACGTATGTCTAGAAGCACAATACGACAGTGATTTGTCATGATACCAAAAGGGGTGTAGGCATCTTTTTGAGAGCAATAAAAAAAAATTGGGTTGGCTGCCAACACGCCACAGGAGAACGAAGAAGTTAAAATGCAAGTACAAGAACTATTAGATAAAGGACTGATCAGGGAAAGTTTAAGTCAGTGTGCCGTTCCAACGGTACTAAGTCCAAAGAAAGATGGAGGTTGGAGAATGTGCACTGATTCCAAAGACATTAACAAGATAACCATCAGGTACAGGTTTCCATTCCCACGGATGGATGACTTGATGGACTGTTTAATTGGAGCCAATTTTTTTTCAAAGGTTGATTTGAAAAGAGGATACCATCATATTCGCATGAGGGAAGGCGATGAATGGAAGACAGCCTTCAAAACCAACGAAGGGTTGTATGAATGGCTAGTCATGCCTTTTGGCTTGACGAATGCACCGAGTACCTTCATGAGGTTAATGAATGAAGTGTTGAAGGAATTCATTGGTAAGTTTGTCATTGTTTATCTGGATGACATATTGATTTTCAGTAAAACAAAAGAAGAACATCTGAAGCATTTAGTTGCAGTAATGAGCAAGCTACAACAAGAGAAGCTATTGATCAACATGAGGAAATCTTCATTTATGAAGACATAACTCATTTACTTGGGATTTTTCATATCGGCAAATAAATTAAACATGGATCCAAGTAAAGTGGAGGTAATTAAAAAATGGCAATCACCGAGAAATGTTTTCAAGGTGAGAAGTTTCCATGGTTTGGCTAGTTTCTACCAAAAATTCATCAGGAATTTCAGTGGAATTAGCACAGCGATGATTGATACCATCAAGAAAAGACATAAATATTTTCATTGGACTGAGGAGGCAGAGAAGAGATTCAATCTGTTGAAGCGAAAGATCACAGAACAACCGGTTTTGGTGTTGCCAGATTTTGTGAAAGTGTTCCAAGTAAAATGTGATGCAAGTGGCTTTGCCATAGGAGCAGTCTTGAGCCAGGAGGACAGACCAATTGCATATTTTAGTGAGAATCTGGATGAGGAAAAAGTGAAATACTCCACGTATGATAAAGAATTTTATGATATCATACAAGCGCTGAAGAAGTGGAGGCATTATTTGATTCCGAAAGAATTTGTTTTGTATAGTGATAATCATGCATTATAGTTTGTGACTCAACAGGAGAAGTTGAATCAGAAACATGCTAAATGGGTAGAGTATATGAAAATTTTTACATTTGTAATTAAGCACATTTCAGGTACTGCTAACAAAGTGGTTGATGCTTTGAGCAGGAAGTGTTTGTTGCTGCAGGAGTTCCGAGTCAAGACATTGGGTTTTGAAAATCTTAAGGACATATATGCAGGTGATGCAGATTTTGCAAAGGCATATGAGGCAAATAAGAATCCAGTTCTCAGAGATAGAAGCCCATGGATGGATTATATGATTCAAAATGGACTATTGTTTAGAGGAAATCAGTTATGCATTCCAAATTTCTCCATGAGGGAGATTCTGCTAAAAGAAAAGCACAGTGGTGGATTGGCAGGGCATTTTGGTCACGACAAGACATTTGCAAAGCTGAGAGAAGCATACTTTTGGCTAGGAATGTGGTTGGAAGTCAAGAAGTTTGTTGACAGGTGTATAATTTGCCAGCATTCGAAGGGAAGAAAGTAGAATGCGGGGTTCTATCAACCATTACCCATGCCCGAGAGGCTGTGGGATGAAATCGGCATGGATTTTGTATTGGGATTGTTGAGGATGCAAAGAGGACATGATTCGATCTTTGTGGTGGTTGACAGGTTTTCGAAAATGGCACATTTTATCCCATGCCAGAAGACTAGCGATGTGACTCATATCACAAATTTGTTTTTCAAAGAGATCGTTAGACTTCATGGTTTACCCAGAAGCATAGTATTGGACAGGGATACGAAGTTCATTAGACATTTCTGGAGGACACTCTAGAAGAAGATGGAAACTAACTTGATGTTTAGTTTTTCCTATCATCCTCAGACGGATGGGAAAACGGAGGTGGTAAATAGGAGTCTGGGAGATTTATTAAGAAGCTTGGTGACAGAGCACCATAGCAGCTGGGACAATGTGTTGCCATAGGAAGAGTTTGCATATAACGACTCAGTGAACCGAAGCACAGGAAAAATTCCATTTGAGATTGTATACGGAAGGCATCCAAGAGGAGTATCTGAACTAAGGGATTCAGAGCAGATAATAACTAAGAGCGCAAGTGCTGAAGAATTCACAGAGGTGATGGAAGAACTTCACAGCAGGGTGAAGGAACGATTGCTAGAATCAAACCAGGAATATAAGTGCAGAGCGGATCAACATCGGAGACAACTTCATTTCAAGGTTGGTGATATAGTTTTGGCACATCTGAGAAAGGAAAGGTTCCTGAGGGGAACATACAACAAGCTGAAAATGAAGAAAATTGGGCCATGCAGAGTCCTAAAGAAATTGGGAGAAAATGCTTATGAAATTGAATTGCTGGATGGCATCGAAATATATCCAACATTCAATGTCTCAGACTTATATCCCTATAAGGCTGAGGGAGGAGGAGCTGGAAATGATGAACAACCAGAGATCCAGTGGCAGAAGAAGATGCCGATTGCAGAGAAGCCACAGATGGAGCGTATACTTGATAAGAGGGTGAGCAAAAAGACCAGGCATAAGTAATACTTTGAGTATCTGGTCAAATGGAAAAACCATCCAGTGGAAGATGCCAGCTGGGATACTGAAGATGAGATTCAAAAGCATGGACAGATAATGCAGGAGCTCATGGACAGGAGCCCATGAAAATTTTCAAGCCGAGGAGTATGATGCAGGAGCATCGCCAACTCATCAAGCGAGCCAGCATGGAAGACAATGAACAGTTGGACAAGTCTAGCCGAAACTTTTTGAATTTTCATCCAAGATGATGCGCAAATGTATAAATGATGCATTTATGAAAAGTGCCTTTTGTATATTGTATCAGACCTCGATCCATACGCTCTTGTCTGAAGTAGATAGGAGGCATTTAATCTAGTTAATGCTGGTAGATAGGATTTTAAGTCTAGATTTGATAGTTTAGAGTTCGAGAGGGAAAATGGATATAGACACCCTCATTGTACCATTGTAACATATGGAAGCATTCAGGAGAAGAGAAGAGAAAGCAGAGAATATTGTATGAAGAACACCCATGTACAGGCATTGAATTAATAAAAGGAAGCCTTGATTCAAGCTCATGGTTTGTGTTGTATTGATGTTGTGCTCATGAATGTTTTATTTCTGGCTATGCATTTTCTTTGTATATGCTGTGCATGTGATTTCATGTTTCAAACTGAAGTCTGAAGGGGATATGGAATGAGTTTCAATTGTTTCTCTATCTGAGCCAGGAGATTCCTGCAAGGTGTGCAATTGAATTCATCCGCAAGGAGTGCGTTGATGAAGGCTCAGTAGTTTAACTCTTGTTCTCATTCACCCAGAAGTGGATTTGGGGTTGCTGAAGCTGTGCAAGGAGTGCGCAGGCTAAGAATAAGTCTCAGTTGTAATTCTGACCAAGGAAATTGAGGACTGCTACTGCAGGTGTGCGCAGAGTCAAAAGAAGTTTGAACACTTGAAATGTTTGTAGGGTTTCCGCAAGGAGTGCGCGCAAAGAGATCTCTTTTCTAAGAGACCGAGAAGTGTGAAGAAAACTCAGGAGGAAGAGAGGCCTTCAGAATTATTGAAGGGTTGCATAGAATATTTTCGTGAAAAGAAATCCCTAAGGGGAAAGGAAATCAACGGTCAGGATCTACAGGGGAGATTGATAAAACCCATCAGCTGTTGGATCCCATGGAGGTGCGAGGAGGTTACGACCACACCCGAGCCGAGCTCAAAAGGTTAGTGCGCCATTGGATCAGTGGTTGTTTTCTCGTCAGCCGTTAGATCATGGGAAAGTTGCGTCGGGTTTAAGCCCTAGTGTGCAGAGGAGAAGCCATCAGGATATTAAAGTCATCGACGTTTTGTTAAGGCAGAGAATCAGGACCTTGTGGTTCTCAAAATCCCAAGGAAGGATCTCAGCCATCGAACCTGGCAGGACACATGTCAAGGAGCCAGGGAGCCATCGGAGTTTAGCTCATCGGAGAATCGGGGTTTCCGAGGACATAGAACTCTCGCATGTTGGAATCGCGATCCACGATTTCCCAAAGGGAGTTTTGAACCGTCCATTGGCGAGGACGCGTGGCAGGAGATCCCGATGAGTCGGTGTTTGGAGCATCGTGGTTTCTGGAGTCATGCAACTCTTGCATATAGGAATCACGGTCCATGATTTCCCGACACAATTGGAGTTTTTGATTCGAGGGACACGCGTCCAAGGATCCGAAGGAGTCGGGGTTCGACATTTTGGAGTTTCCGCCTACAACGGATTTGTTGCATTAGAAATCGCGATCTGCGATACCCGATAGAGCAATGAGGAAGCAATGAAGTGGAGGAAAGCGTTCACATGTGCATCGAGGTTCGACATATCGGGATTCTCGATGAAGAGAAACTCACGATAGGAGAAGTCGTGAAATCCTGAAACGCGACGGTCCCACCGTCTTAGCACTTGTGGAGGACAGCTGTTGGAAGGTCGAGCCTTATAGTGGGCCAATGCCAGGTGGCATCAGGAATTGGAGAATTGGATATCCCAAGGGGGTGAGTTCTACGCATTTCGATTCTGTGAATTGTGAAATCCCAATAGGGGAAAGGACCGTGGTCTTGTAGACCAGCAGGTCACATGCGAAAAGAGTTAGACGGAGGGGGCTAAAGGGTGTAGTGAGTGCTATCGGGGATCCGTGAGAGCAGTGGATCACGACAGTGCAAAGGCTGATTTACTGATGGGGAAATTTATGATAGGAGCAAGGTAAGCATTTGAAGAATATTCATCGAGGTTCGAGGATTTGTAAGACCTAATCTCGTGAGCACAAGACTCACGATCACGCGAGACTCGATTTCCTGATAGGACAACGGGGAATCATAAAGAACATTCTGTGGGTGTTGAGAAATACCGATAAGGGGGTTGAAGAGCATTTTAGTTCTTTGGGCCTAGGGAAGAGAAGGTCCTGGTGGGAGAGGATGTGCCCAGGTGGTGTGTTTACGTCACCATGTGTGGAGTTGTCACGAAAGAATAGACCATAAGTTGTTCTCAATACCTTGGCCTAGTTTACTCACAAACGAGTACTCTTTACGACTTACTCCCTGATGCACCTCGTCCTTCCACTTCCACCACTTCGAATACTCCATCTACTTCTCATGAAACTGACAGTGTTATTGGCACTTTCCATGCCCAACCACATTCCACCTCAAGCACCAACCCCAAACCTGCTTCTTCTAATGTTCAAAATGCTCTGTATCCTACCCCTCCCACTGGAAAGACTTCTGAGGTAAATGCAGTTCAATCTACCCCAACCGGTAAAAACAAATCTAGAAAGGGAAAGGGTAAGAATAAGGAGGAAAAAAATACTTTGCAAGAAGAGAAAACCAAAACTCCACCTGTTGACGATAGGGATAAGCGCAAACCCCGATACCCTTGTCGTATCTATGGTGATGATCACTACATGAAGGATTGTCCATGACGCATCAAGGTTACTAAGTTCCTTCAAGGGGCCCTGAAACCACCCACTCCGAACGTTTTGTCCCAACCCTTCCGCTCTCAACAATAGGCCCAATTGGTTATTCATGACCAAAATTCCCCTTCTACTACGCCCTATGTATTAATGTGTATTGGCGATTCAAAGAAGAATGAAATCGCACTCACCACTCGAGCCAAAGATTATTCTCCCTCTAAAGAGAAGGTTGATGATATAACTCCTTCATTGGTCCAACCCTCTCTCATGACTCCACCTACCAATGGTCCTCTTCATCTCGAATTCCTGAGCCTTGACACAGTTCTTCACCCTCCTCCAAAGGGCGTCGTTCAGAAATTGGCTTTCAATCCTCATGCTCATGCTACCTAGAACTACAAAATTGTTGAAGACCTGGCCCAAGAACCTTCCACGATGTCAGCCCTCGAATTCCTTCAAAGTTGTCCCACACAATGGAAGGCACGGTTGAAAGCTATCAGTGGAATCGACCCGATGGACACGAATTTAGTAATTTTTGACTTGGAAGATCACATTCCAAGGTTACCCCCTCAATTCACATTCTAGATCCAAGTGATTGTCTCCAACAAAAACATTTTTCGAACCATTATCGACGATGGTGCCTCGACATGTGTCATGTTTGTTACCTAATAGAAAGCCATCGGCTCTCCCTCTTTGCATGAATCCCATAACACACTCAAAGCCTTCAATGACTCTGGTTTTAAGCCTTACAATGTCCTTCCTTTGTTGCCAATCATGCTAGAAGGAAAAACGATCCAAGTCGAAGTGGAAGTCTTTGAGGCTCCTCTCAATTACAATCTTCTTCTTGGCCATAGCTGGATTGATTCCACGCGCACAATTGTGTCGACTCTTTTTCATGTTGTACGTTTCCCACATCAAGGAAAGGTAATCACCATTAACCAATTAGCCTTCTTTAACTTGGATACACGTACTGGAAACATACCATTCATCGCTAAAATCCCACCAGGTTACCAGAACGTCAGTGTAGGTATTCTCAAAGACTCTTCATTAATGGGTACCTTCCCCATTCCACCACCCGATGTTCCACACTCATCTTTCACTTCAATCAACATGATCTCCACCTCGATTCATGGAACCCCTGTGTCTCACAACACATGGATGGTACCTGACCCCGACGATCATCTTCGTTATGGCAAAGAAATGCCTTTGAGTCTGGTCGAATCTTCCTATCAGGCCATTCAATCGGTAACCCCTTATACCCCGTCTCTTGGTGAGTTATCTCCAGATCCTTTCCACGTCATTTTTCCCATGGATGAGATCATTATGTTTGTCATGGAAGACACCCCTTGGAATGATGGACATCACCATTCCATCCTCTTCCTGGAACAACACATCATCGAGAGCTACCAATGGATCTCGACCCCGTCAACCGTTGTCGTCATTTCAACCGTTCCTGAATCTACACATGATTTGTTTTCCGAAGGGAACTTAAGCAATATCTCACCCACTATTCCCCTCGAAATATCCATCAAACCTGGAATTGTCGAAAATGTGCATATCGGAGCTTCGTGTTCCCCTGATGAAATAATCATCACCTATACGTCACTTTTCAAAGAATTTCATGAATTCTTCGCCTGGAGCTATGAAGAAATGCTAGGTATCGACCCTGACATTGTGATACATGAGATTAAGACATACCCAGATGCTAAACCCATCTGGAAACACCTTCGTCCAGTTCACATACTTAAAGTGACTGCTATCAAGCTTGAAGTCGAGAAAATTCTCAAAGCCGGTTTTATTTACCCAGTGGCCCTCATTGACTGGTTTTCCAATATTGTCCCGATCAACAAGAAACAAGGCACAATTAACGTATGCATTGATTATAGGTATATTAAAAATGCTTGTCCCAAAGACAACTTTCCTACCCCCTTCATTGATCAGATTGTCGATGATTGCGTCGGAAGTGAAATATTCTCTCTCATGGATGGTTTCTCCGAGTATAATCAAATCAATATTTTTCCTGAGGATCAACACAAGACTTCTTTTATTTGTCCTTGGGGCACTTTCGTCTATCGAAAAATTTCTTTCGGTCTCAAGAATGCTGGCGCAAATTTTCAACACACTATGTCTTATGCCTTCCATGATATAAAGCACATCGTGCAACCATATCTTGATGAATTACCCGCTCATTCCATGCACCGGGTCGATCATCCAATCCACCTTCAAGCCATTTTCCTCCGCTGTCGGTTTTACCATATACGTTTGAATCCTGACAAATGCATTTTCGACGTAGAATCCAACCAACTTCTAGGCTTTATTGTTTCACGTCAAGGGATCAGGGTAGATCCTTTAAAGGTTGAGGTGATCCTCAATCTCCCTCCTCCTTCTACACTTCGCCAGTTACAAAGTTTGCAAGGGAAAGCAAAATTCCTTCGTCGTTTCATCCCGAACTACGCCGAGATAACTTTTGGATTTACACAACTACTCAAAAAGGGGTCTGATTTCATATGGGATACCATCACAAACAAATCCTTTGAAGCTTTGAAACTATCCCTGACACGTGCTCCGCTTCTCTTCCCCCCCGATTATAGTCGTGATTATTTTATCTACCTCACAGCCTCAAATTACACCATCTCTATGGTTCTCGTCCAAGAGGATGATTCTCATCACAAACATGTTATCTATTACTTGAGTCACAACCTAATGTCTGCTGAAACCAAGTATTTACATGTCGAAAAACTGGCCTTGTAAGCCTTCCAAGCAGTTCAACATTTCCGACACTATATCCTCTCTCGCAAGACTACAGTAATTTCTAACTGCAACCCTATGTGGCACATTCTCACACGTCAATTGCTAGGGGGAAAAGAATCCAAATGGATCATGATACTCTAGGATTTTGACTTGGAATTTGAATGATTTAAGTCCAATAAGTCCTTAGTGTTTGCCGAGTTAATATGCGACTTTCCCTACTCTGAAACGGAAAATGTAGCAGCCGATTCATTGCCTGATGAATTCCTTTTCCTAATTAGTTTTGATGATCTTTGGTATGGCGCTATCATCATATATCTCCAAACCCATGCTTTCCTGCCCAATTTGTCTAGTACTAACTGACGTAGAATATACTACCAATCTCATCATTATATTATCCTCGGGGATACTCTTTATCGTCATGGGATTGACTCAGTTTTTCGATGTTGCCTCATGTTCAACGAAGCTAAGAAAGACTTAAATGACTGCCATTTTAGAGCTGGTGGTCATATGTTCGGGTATGATACTGCCTAGAATATCTTACGAGCAGGGTATTTTTGGCCTTCTTTATTCAACGATTGCATAATTTCCATCCAAAAATGCATCGCTTGCCACACCTATAGTCATAAGATACGGTCACATCCAACTCCTCTTCACCCTGTGGTCTCCGTTGGTCCCTTTGTGAAATGGGGCATCGATTTTATGACATGTCACCCCCACTCGGCTGGGGGGCATGGATACATTATTGTAGCCGTAGATTATTTTACGAAATGGGCCGAGGCGATGCCGACATTTGACAATACTGGAAATACCACAGCTTTATTCATTTTCAATCACATCATAGCTCATTTTGGTGTTCCTAGGGCTATCATCACCGATCACGGTAGCCACTTTAGAAACTTAATGATGTCTTAACTCACTGAAAATTTGGGTCTTCGCCATGAAAAATCAACGCCCTATTACCCACAAGCTAATGACCAAGTTGAAGCGATTAATAAATTTCTCATAACCATGCTTCGACGAATGACAGGGATTCACAAAACAAGTTGGCACACAATGTTGTTTTCAACATTGTGGACTTACCGGACATCTGTTAAGTCTGCTACTGGGTTTACACCTTTCTGATTAGTCTATGGTCTGGAATCCATCCTCCCGATTGAATGTGAGATACCCTCCTTAAAACTAGTCATCGAACTCCTACCAAATACTTCTGTCGAGGAAGAACGTCTATTGTATCTCATGCAATTAGACGAAACTCGATGTGATGCTACCCTAGTCATAGAAGCTCAGAAGAAATGTGTCAAGGCCCAATACGAAAAACATGTCAAGCCTCACGTTTTCTTTGAAGGATATCTGGTTCTCCTCTACGAACAAGATCGAGATATGCTAGGAGCTGGAAAATTCGAAGCCATGTGGCGAGGTCCTTATATCGTTAGATGAGTTTTGGAGAAAGGATCCTACTAGTTAGTAGATTACGACGGTATCCCTTTGAGTAAACCCAGAAATGGGTTGTACTTAAAGAAGTACTATGCATAAGATCACCTGTGCATGAGTACTTGTATTTTATTGTATCATGCTTCTTGTGTTTTACTGTAGTATGATTTTTTCGTTATCTGGGCTCTGCCCTTATGTGAAATTGTGTTTGATTTCTAGATGTCGGAGTCTTCGCTACCCCACATTGGCTTCGCTGATGGCGCTAGCCGTAGTACTCAGAACCTTTCTTCTACTGCGTGGGAAATTTAAACCCCTACAAATGAACTTATCACTCTACGAGGTGTGTGCCTCGGCCGTGCGACCAATAATATTGCATAGTATAGCGTCGTTATTGAATTGTTGATTGATGCTATCTCGCTTGGTATCCATCACTTGGTTGTGCGACTTGATTTGCATTTCATAGTACTATAGTTAAGTAATGTCTATGCTATTCGAAGTTCCACTTTGTTAAGGGTATATTTGCGAATTCGCCTCTTAGAACGTTATTTTGATTATATTGAATATCAACATATTCCTAGATGTCTAAATACATTAACTGATGCATTAGTTAACTATGTATTAGATAGACATTTGGCTCATTTATAAATCAATCACATCACAAGTATCACACAACACAAGATAAGTCGGTAGAATCCGTATGTATATATAATGATCAAAAATGTTTTTTACAAAAAGTTCTGTCCAAGGACCAAAATTTCAAAATCTGAATCTCATAGCTTCTACAAAGTGACGTCATGGATGACATTCACGGTAACACATGACTTCCCAGGAAACCCTACGAAGTAGTTGGCCAACAGACTCTGACACCCCCACTGTATAACGCTGATAACGTCACGGGACCTCTCCAAGAGGCATGTATGGAATGTCCGCAGTCAAACCCTCTAGGTTTTGTTCCACTACCTCATAATCTTCAGCATCCCATCGTGGCACTAGAGCTACTTCTCCTCATCGCTGAATAGGAGAAGTACTCGGAGGTCGATAAGGCCCCACGTCTGTGTCATCAAAAAGGAATTTTTGTAATTAGACCTTGGATGAACATAAAATCATTTTCATACGACAAAATTCACAAAAACATTTAAAAAGTAAAAAATGTGTAATTCTTATCGAGATCCCCCTACTGAGTGCCCTCAGGCAGGGCCAAGTCCGGATCCCCTTGGAAGTCCAACCCGACATAGGCATAATCATTGACCATCAACATCTATGGTCGCAACCAGTCAAAGAAGGAATCATTGTATTTGATGATTGGTCCAGCTACATGATGGGCCATGAGGTTACACCACCTTAGCATTCTCGGATCCTCTGGAGCTGGTAAACCCCACTCAACCTGCAATCTCAGCAAGGGAACCCTCTCACTAAAGAAGGACACCAACAATGACCTGTACCTGAATTGCTTCAGGTCTCCTCTTCTACATTTAGTCAACTTCCTCTTCACACTACGAAGGACTGTGTCTGCCCAGTTAAAGACCCGAGGCTCAGTACATTCTATGGTGTACTGAAAGTAGCTATGGAGAGCCATGTGTGGAGCAACGCTCTGGGCCATACGAGAAATGGTGAACAAAATAGTGTGAAGGGTCAAATCCTTCACCCCCCAAATGGACACTTTTCCTTTGCTTCTTTCCACCTCTGGAACACAGTGCAAACGACAATATTCACTCATAGGCAGCCCACCACCTTGACTACTAGTCAATCTAGTGTGGTACCCACACCGTGACAATCCTGTCAGGAAATAAACATCCTCGATATCCAAGGACAATGTGTGGAACCCTACGTGGAATACTTATTGGTCCATGTCCCACATATGAACGAGGTACTCCAACAGCCTGACTTGGGCCCTCATACCTGGGATCCGAAAGAATTTTAGGAGACCACAGTCTTGAAAAGAGGTAATGGTGCCCGATTTATTTCTGGAAATAGAATCATATTCTTCATGCTCTCTTTTACACCATTCTAGAACCATGGTGACAGCCAAATGCCTGCGTAAGACACATAAGAAGAAGGTCAACAACTCTCTTCAAGACTTGGTACTTTTTTCATTGAGGAAAATTTAAAGAAATTTTTCACTTTGCGGTTCTCGTAGGTGCCCCTTTGGCACAGTGCGAGGTTATCGTAGGTGCCTTTGGGGCCAAATGTGAGAATCATGCATTCTCGCAGGTCCCGTGTGGCTATCCTGCGAGAATGTCTGAGTGCAAATTTGAGCCCTAAAACAAGCTCAAAAACTTAAAATTTACCAATGAAAATTAAAAATTTGAACCATGAAAAGATAGAAGACAAGGAGCTTACCTCATTGTCGGAGACAGTTTGCCAAATGGTTGTCTGTACCTTTCGCAATCGAGCACCGAAATTCAAGGGCAAAAGAGGGGTTTTGGGCTAAAAACTTGGCAAAGTTACAATGACTATGGTAAAAATAACTTTTACCCACTTATATTTACTTTTACCATTTTTGTTGGTTTTTATAATTGTTTTATTTACTAAACCTAATGCCTAATACCCCTACGAGTGTGAATTTTTGTAGACATGACGACGTCAACATCCATATGCAAGGATACAAACATTTTTTCTCTTTTTCGTCGCATGTTTAAGTTGTTTTTTATGGTTTTTTGCACAAAATGTCGAGCTTGGTCTTTGTCCATTCTCATGCTAAAAAATACTTGAGAATGTAATTGAGCACACTTTTATCACTTTTTTAGGCTCAACAAAGTTATACAAAAAAGGAACCCCCTGGAGTCCTCTTTAAGCTCTTTTCAGACTCTCTAAACATGAAAAGATTGCCGAGCGACCTTGCTATTTTCACGCTCGTTAAATTATTTGAAGAAAGCATCTGTTCGGCGATAATTTATCCCTTTTTCGGTCTCATTAGACTATTTTATGAAAAAGGAACCGAGAGATTTCTCTTTTGAGTGTTTTTCCAGACTCTATAATCATGAAAAACCTTCGAGTTTTCTATCTTTGGACTTGTTAAACAAACATCAAAAGACCCATAATGGGACCGAGCCACTCCTTCCTAGGGTTCATTAAACATACTCCGAAGGGATCATCCAAAGGATGAGCTTACATCAACAAGCATATGTTATCCTCCTCAAGCTTGCGTAAAAATAAATAGGTACTCGCCAGAAATGGTGGGGGGAAATTTGGGAAAGGGATGTGTTTTCGTATTCATATTATTGGTAGTAAGTGTCTCTCTTGAACATGAAACCCCCATGTTCATTATCTGAAGATGGTTTGGGAAATCCATTTGTCTCTCATTCGACTTGCTACAAGGTCATATCCTGAGTCGTCTCTGAGTCAGTGCTGCCAAATCATTGGTCGTGTCATTCATATGTTCAAGAGAAGTTCATCCGAAAATTCTATTGTGTCGGCCATATACAGTTGTCCAGTCTCTTCGTGTCGACCTTCCCTGTGTCCAGTTCAACTTACATCATACTCTGTTTCACCTTCAAAATTTGTTACTCATTTTGTGTCATTGATGGAGGATACATCAAGGCCCTCCTGTGACGAGTTTTGTTCCATTGACTCCATCTCATTATCCAGAAACAAGACTTAGAAATTCTTTGGTACCTTGGAACTTGTATGCCTTAATGGCAGGTTTCCTCGCTTTCGTCAGTGGGTTTTCATCACTGACCCCTGATCGGGAGATTCCATCGGATGTTTGACCTCAACTCATTTATTCACATTCGGTGGATTGTACTAGTGTACCTTGGGAGTCATTGACATTAATGGTGATTTCCCTCGCACTTGTTAACGGTTTCATCAATGACCGATAATCAAGTGGTTTCTACCATGTTCAACTTCAACACATGTAATTACATGGTTAGATTCGTACTTTTAGGTGACGAGATTGAAGACCCTGGATCTCATCTCTTTGATCCAAGTTGCGATGGAATGTGTATAATTTGCTGACACATAGATCCACTTTGTATGTCTCGTGGCTATGTCGTCTTAATTTGAATCTTCTTGCATGGATCCACAGTGTATTATCGGTGGCTATGCGATATTTTGATGGCATGGATCTACAGTGCATGATTGGTGGCCATGACCTATGTCTATGATGTCACTTGACCATGATCTGAGTATGGGAATGCCTGCCTTAGAACTAGTATGATATTCTACAGATGCTTGGTTGTTTGCAGGTTTCCGATTAGGTGCACTCCTGGTTTTCGACACACACACGTAGTTTACAAAGTATTTAGGCTGTCACTAATTCCGAATTCATACTTTGGGGGGCATTCTATTACACATGATTTTTGTCATCTTGGTGATGTATTGGAAATAGTGTACTCAAGCTCCCAACAAGAACTTTCTCCTGAGAAAAGTGTCATTTATCTCCTTCCAGAAAACATATTTTCAAAGTGAGTTCATAGGCTACATATGGCTTAGGGTGCAAGAATGACCCATTCTCGTAGGCCACCTTCATCTAGGGTGAGAACTTCTCGCACTGTGCTCTATACATAGGGTGCGAACTTGTTTTTGAACTTGGAAAAGAGAATAAGTCTCGAGGGTTCTAGAAGGGAATCTTCTAGAAAATGGGTTGGCATTCGTATGGTTGTCATTTTACTGGTTTCCCTGATTTGGTGGGATCATTTTCATCCATGTAACCATCTCACCCTCTCTTATATATATAAAGGATTCTCATGGAAAATATTAAGCAAGATTAATTGGAGAATTGGTGAAGGAATTGTGTGAAGAACCCTTCTTGAACAGAAGCTTGGAGACTCTAGTAGGTCTATCAAGAAGAATTGAATCTCTTCATGCAAGTATAGAGAAAGTGTGTGTGTTGGAACCAAGAGTCACCAAAAGGAAGCTTGCGACATCAAGGCAATCAGGTTGTATCTTCTACTTTCAATTAATATAATACAACAACATGTCCTTTTCCCATAAAGTCATTCTTACTTTATTGTGTAACTCCTTGATCATATGCATAAGTTGATGATTGAATACATTTTGCTATCTTCACTTTGGTTGGTTTGTGCTGTCTTGGTCTTGACCTCACGAGAGTGCCGGAGTGAAGCAAGAGAAACAGAGACCTAAGGAAGCGAAACAAAGGCATGTCACTTGTTTCTCCTTACTAGCTAATTCAATAGTCACAACTTAGGGAAAGAGTCATGTCCTGTCATGTTTTGTTCTAGATCCAAGTGGATCTAGGGAGATCTTTTAGTGTTCGCACCTACCGATTAGTCTGATAACACTTATTTGAAATCATTTGCTCAGGCTGATCATTTAATAACATTAATGGTCACTTTTCGTGATCAGAAAAGAAGGTTGAAATCACCCATATTGCAATCAGCATAAACTCAACGGTAAAATAAAAGTGTTTTATTTTTTTTAAAAACCAAGTTTATACGTTAATTAATTATGTTTAACCTTAATTCATTTCTGGGTTTCGGGTCCCGGGTTAACCTATTTCATTTCAAGCTATGATTCTCGAATCACAATTGATTAATTAATATTAATCCTGTTTAACATTTATAAATAATCATGATTAATTGATGATTTCGTGACTTCGTATATTGGGGTTTTAAGTTGTTGTTTGAGGCAGGATTCCCGAAACACGTAGTTGGGATAAGGTTAATTATCGTTAATAATTTTAATTGTTTAATTAACTCGATTTAATTCAAGCTATTTTTGCGACTTCACATATCGAGACTTGGAGTTCTTCATATGTCTAACTATTTTTATTGCGAAACCCCAAAGCCTGATACTTTGAAAGTTGTCTTAGTGTTTTGACTTTTTAAATAAAAGGCAGCTCCATAAATTGAAAATATTTTAGACCATTGGATTAATCAAAAGACTTTATCAACGATAGTATCCAAGTGCGCATTTCTCCTTATTTAAACAAAATGAAAATTTTAAAGTCTAATGTTTTTTTTTTTAGAAAAATATATATGTTTCAACATAGGCTCCATCTAGGGATCTTGTTTCCTCATGGGATGAGAAGAACAGTAGACTGAGTGCCTTTATTGGGTAAATGGAGTCATTATTGTAGCTCTATGAAACACATTCTGAAAGAAGACACAAAAAAGGACTTGGGACTTCATCCATATCTCTGAAAACTTTCAAAACTTAGTCATTCATCAATCTTGAATTCAGGCTTAAAATGCTTCCTTTTCTTAAAACTGATTTTAGAATTGCTTGAGACAATAAAAACAACCTTAACCAATCTATCAGACTTTGTTCGATTTTATTCGCATCAAGGTAAAGTGATTTAAGTGTTTTAAACAGGGAATCCCACGTTAGCTTAGAATGTGGATCTAGCTTGAAAAAGGAAATAGTTGCCAGAGTATGTTATAATACATGTATAACAGCCTTATAGATATCATAGATATTGCTTCACTACCAAAGAGCCTATTCAGTACCCCGATGAAGTTATCTAATTCCCATATTGAATTTCCTTTCACCACTTCAATAAATAATTTTGCATTTAAATGCCAAGATGAGGGAAATCATTGAATGAATCTCCTTTCAACATCTCCTTTTGGACTAGATGGGAGTAATTATTAAGTAATTTTATTTCACCATCTGTCTTATATTTTGAAACATGAAGTGGGGGAAATCAATTTATATATAATAAAATATACCATGGATGATATCAATTTATATTTTGGCACTAGAGGTCTATTAACTCGGTTTGATTACTCTGGACTAATCCTCTTCTGACTATCAAAACACCTTCGCTTACCAGGAAGTTTTCATGGGGAATTGTATTTTCCAGGGACTTTCCTTGAGCGAATTTAATCAGTTTAAGTCTGATAAAAGGACTAAAGTAATTAGGATTAACTCAAATATACTTTGTGTTTTGGTTAAAGTCAAGAATATCATCAGAATTCTTGCCTATTCTCAAGTCAAATACTTGTTCTTAAATTTTCAGAGTTAAAGTGAAGATCTTTTTCTTCTTTGAAGATCAGGAAGATTTTTTTTTTTTTTTTTTGAATTATGGTATAATTTTGTAACCCTCTGATTGTTAATCAGGTGACAATATTAATGCAGATGAAACTTCTAACAAATTCACTAATATCTTCTTGAAAATTTTAACTTGGGTTAAGAGGACAAAAGTTCATACCTCAGATTTTTTCTATATTTCAACTAAGAGAACTATTAGTTTATCACCCGTTTTGAGAGAGATTCAATGCAAGTATTGATTCCTGCTAAAGATTATTACTCTATTATCATCCTGTATCCTGCAATGAGATGAA
>JZKD02S1593909.1:222369-236230 GCA_000966675.3 Picea glauca
TATCTGCAATAAGGGAAACCTATTATGCAGAAAACTTATATTTAACAATTCAATTTATGAAGAAGACAAAGCTATCATTCACTAAAATGAATCAGTAATTGTTATGTCTTTTATTAATTTGAAAGAAACAAGGAATAGATAAAAGTAATAAGATTATATCATTTGAATTTGATTTAGATAGCAAAAGTAATCATAAACCATAAACAAAATGATATACAAAACTTGAAACAAAGTGTTGATATATTGAAAAGCAAAAGCTATGACAAAACATCAATTCTGCTCCAGTCTGTGTCAGAATTCTATATCCTTGTTCTCCCACAACTGAGGATGAACATTATTACAAAAACCATAGGTTTATATAGGTTTCTCACAAGGTAAAACATCCTTGTGAATAATAGCAAATTGTTTTACATAATCTGGGAATAATCCCAGAATCAACTAAACTAAGCAAATAAAATGCAAGTAAGATCTGTAGATCATCCCCTAACTGCTCATGATATCTATTGCCAATTCGAATTTGCCTACAATAGAACACAAAGATCAAATTAGAAGGATATTTTATTAGGAAAACAATAAAAAATTGACTTTACAGACTCAACTACAGAATCATCTGATTCTGTAGCTAGTCAAAATAGCAAACATGACTAGATATCAATCAAATCAAATCATGTTTTAATAATTTTCAAAACGAATTACTAAAAATTCAAGCAAATTCCTCATTCAAATTGAAAAAGAATACAATCGGGACAGGGTAAGAATGCTCTGTTTTTCAGTTATCACAAGATCTGGGCAAATAATAATCATATTGTTTCGTATCCAAATGCAATTACAAGCCAACCGTATGATGTAATCCAAAATAGATATGATAACAATCGATCCTTATCACAATCGATTGGTTATAGCTGTGTAAAATTCATATCGTTTTATTCAACTGTCAGAATGAATAGGCTGTAGCAATTTCAATCAAAACAGAACATATCCATTAAAATAGAATACGGTTGCTGAGTATCGCATGGTGAAAAGACATGACAAAATAATAATCGTAACCATTGTTGACTCATTATAGTCATAGAAATACATCGATATCGTTCAAATAAACGCAAAGATAGGTAAATCGTTTAGAATAGAATCAGATTGAATGAGTAACAATCAAATGCATTTCGTTATTGATCACCACACAGTCAACCGACAGGGTCTTGACAGAGTCAACATAATCCATAATATAAACCTGGAAAATAACCGAAATGAATATGACTAAGTTTAATTATAGACACAAATCATAAGAGTAGATACGATCAATTTCATTCCCCAAATCGAAATCAAACGATATGTTTGTTACAATCGAATGCAGTTCAAATTGTAACAACCACTATTCATATCCATTCGAAATTTGATAATGTAACAAATGATATACGAACTGGTCCGAGCATAGAATATACAATCACAACAACTAACCAATTTGCCCATCATATCGTACATGATATAACCAAATCGAACATAGATATTGACTGTGTTCTAAAAATAGAAATGATATCCACAATCCTTAATAACAGAGTATTCAAGTCAAATCATGATCAATCAAATTAAATCTAATCAAAAGCAATCCAAAAATTAATAACCAAAACTTATATACAACAAATGCGTGACAGAGCAGGTTAACAATGTACACATAATTTATGATCATGCCATATAAATGAGTGGAAGTTATACCAATGCAGTTGTTGAGGCTATGTCAATTTCGAATTGACAATTGATGTAGTCGACTCGACATTCTTGAATAGGATTGAACCAGTATTTTGTTGGTTTTTGTTCGAGGGTTGCATCTTTGCATTAAGACCAGTGAGCTTTTCCACTTGGTTTTCCAAATCATGGATTCTAGATTGCAACATCGGTACATCCAAGTAGTACCTCTCCAACCATAACCCACACTGATCGCAAGGTGGAACAATAAGTTGAACAGACGGGGGCTTCGATGATTCACCAAGGGTTCCTTGAGGTGGTTTAATACCAGGAAAATTAGGATCATCCCGTAGACAGGGTGGCAAATTCTTGACAAAGTCGTGAGGAGGTTTGTCACACAAGCCTTCCGAGTAAGGATACTCATCGGCGAGAAAACGTTCAATCTCTGAATCAGAGTCTTCACTGACCACGATAGGCTCTGATTTGGCAGGGGGGTTAGGCTTATTTCTCGCCATACGAGATATTAACCTAGCATTTTTCTTCCCCTTAGAATTAGCACCAGTTTTAGCTTTAGGCTGTTTGGCTATGGGCTTAGCACTTTCGACCTGTGTGGTCATAGACATGGGCAAGTTCGTAGGTGGGTCGGGTAGAGGTTTGGGTAGAAAAACACTGTAGGGAACAGGGGTAGGCTTGTTTTCGGTCACCATAGGCTTATCAACCTGTGGTGGGTTGGATTCTTCAAAGATATTACGACTGAGAAAATTACCCCAACTGTTATGATGTAACCCCAACTCATAAACGATAATCATTTTAATTAACTCCAAATGGAAGAGACTGGTATTGGCCTGACAGCGTTTGTATCTCTTCGCCATTTTAAACAGACTTCTATGAAGGTAGTGAGGTACATTGAGTTCAAAACCCATAAAGATCATCAATAGACGAAGGTGAAAAAAGAAAACGAACCCGTACCTGCCCTCGCAAGTAATGAATTTCTTGATTATCTAATGCAGGTCGTGCCAGCGCTGTTTTAACATTTTTGCAGGCCATCCTTTGTCACAGGGTTTCGCCATTTGAGATTGGAATAGAAATGTCCACGAGACATCTTCCAACTTACATTTTTTAGACCACCTCTGTCCTGTAGCAGGCAGACTGATTGCCGAGCTAAGAAAATGCTCATTAATCTCCAGTTGCACATCCTCGATTTTGGCTCGAAAGCCATCGAATGACAAAGCAAATTGTCGAGCCACGATAAGGTTATAGCCATCGAATTTCCTTATGAATGGGAGCCACCCGAATTCTTCCAGGTCACTATAAGCACCATCAAACATAATCAGTTCTTGGCAACCGTTAGGCTCTGCCCTTACGACAGGAGCCATGGCTTCTGTGCATGGTAGGGTTTGGATTAAACAACACAAAATGCAGGAGGAAAACAACAGGGCTTAGCAGCTGCAAGCGCTGAAAGGGGAATGAATCAATGTAATGCGTGTGAAGGTGGTGGGATTATCACCGCCATGCAGAGTATTAATGACTGGGTACAGCGTTGTTCCATCAGTAATCATCACATTAATCGACCAAACCAAACGGTGTAAAACCAAATCAACGTGACATCCATCAAACGTAGAACCAACACCATATGTTATATTCATGTGCCAAGTGTATAGTTCAATCCAACATGAAATCTAACATTAACCAACGATCCATCATATCAATCAAACGTATTAAACCAATGTTAATCCAATCGTGCCAATGTAATCGTTCAATGTAAAATCCCAAGCAACGATTCAAACTATAAAATTGAAATTGAAATGATTAATCAATGCGCCTTTGTAGAACTCAAACCATTGCCACTTCATATCAAATCAAACTTATAATATTGCCAATGCATTTGATGCACATTCAAATGTTTATATTTCAAAGTTTTTAGAACATTGCAACAAAAGACCTCATATAATCAATAAGTCAAGAGCTCATAGCAATAAGGATCAAAAGCATATAAGACCAAAATCAATCATGACCTTTATAGAATCAAATGTAACCGGTAATTCTTCATTCTCGATAGCTTATTAATCAAATAGATCCAAATGCGCAATCAAGGTAAGAGTAGGCCAAGGGACATAGTTTGAAAGAACCTTTTGCAGTCATGTGATAAACCAATGGTCAAGTGTCTTTCAGAAAAATTAATAAAAGACGACGACAGTCCAGACAATGAAAGAGGTGTTTTCACACTTTCAGTTGTGAAAACTGAATCGAAACCAAATTGCAATTGTCGCAAAAAATGAAACAAATGTCTAGTTGCACAATGCGACGATGATTTGTCGTTTAGAAGACAAGAGGTGTAGGCAGCTTTTTTAGAGCAATTAAAAAAATGAATTGGCTGCCAACAACTGTCTATCTACAAGGTGTGTATATGTGGGTTGTCTGTGTATAGGGAGCATATAATGGATAAAATCATGGATATTTTTGGTTGAGTTGATGACAAGCTGTTGACGACTGAAGCAGGTTCCAAATCTACACTCTATGGGCTTAGATATATCACTAAGACATTGGTATGGTTACATTATTGTCTTGATGGATACTATTGTTTGATGTGTTGTGAATTCTTAGGGAATTCTTGGTATGTATTCTATGATGTTGTTCAGTTTGGTTGATTTGGTTGATGGAGTGATCAACACTCTTGTGATTCAGTGGTGACATGATTGCTATGGTATACTAGTTGTTTATCCATGACTGAGATAGCATTAATATTGGTTTGTTGTGGAGTATGATCAAGATATTCGAGAGCTTGGATGTATTGCGACTGGCTGGTGGTCAGTTTGGACAGTGATAAACCGAAGAGAATGATAAATTGGTTGTAGAGGATCTGATTTGATCTTGAAGGACAAAACCTAAATATCTCAGAAGGTATATGCAGGCTGTAGTACTATTTGGGAGCGTATACGTAGGTTGTAGTACTTCTTGGGCACGTATACATGTGGGCTATACTATTGGTAGGAAGCGTACACACACATGCTTCTCTAATGATAGATTGCGTACCTGTTGCATATTGATATCTGTTGAGGATTGTTGTCTCATCTCAGTTGATGCTGAGGGTGTAAGCTGAGTCTTGCATTATAGAGCCGGTCTCTTGCAGAGTTGTAATCTATTCAGTTGCTGCTGACAAACCCCTAAGGATTGTAGTCCGTAATAAAAATAAAATTGTACATACATCTTGTGTTCCTTGTGATGATGACTTGTTGATGATATATTTTTTATATATGTTGCTGATATATGTTCACATCTAACTTGTTATAAATGAAAACAATGGTTAATATGTTAATGGTGATTGCTAATTAATGGAGTTATGTGTAAGAGGGAAGTTTTGGTAAAAATAACCCCACACTCATTCACCCCCCCCTCTAAGTGTGGTAGGTGTGTCCAACAATTGGTATCAGAGCGGGCCTTCACTACAAGCCTTAACAAGCTTTAAGGAGATCCATAGACACACAAATGGATGATTAAGTTCCAATCCTTGATGAGGAAAACTATTATACTTTGAGAATAGAGATGAGAGTGTATTTGAAGACAATGGGAGTAGCTATTTGGAAGGCAGCCATTGGTGGATCAGTTTCGTTGAAAAACAAGTCAAAGTTTGCATCTCAAAAGGAAGGAAAGAAGAATGATGCATTGGCTCTCAATACCATTCTTAGTGGACTCTCAAGGCCTATCAAAGAGAGCATGGGACAATGCACTTCCTCCAAGGATCTATGGCTAAAGTTAGAGGAGACATATCAAGAAAAGAAAGAATATGTTGAAGACCACTGTATCAAGATCATTAAAGGTAAAGAATCTCCAACTCTTGATTGCATATGTGATGATGTTGAAGGAATTTCAAATGAAGGAAAAGAATCATGTGATGATGTTGGCAAAAAGGAAGATATTTAAGATATTTCAAATAAAGGTAAAGAATCTCCAAAGACTCTTGATTGCAATAATTCAAAATGTGATGATGTTGAATTTTTCTCAAGTGAAGAAGATGATCTAGAAACAGTTTGTGTAAAGTTTGATGATAGTTATCCCATGGAAAGAATAGAAGAAAATCTATTAAAACTTCAAAAAGAAATTGAAGAGGGTTTATATAGATATAGAAGTGATCATTACTATACACACTATAACTATCTTTTGGATAACACTAGGAAGTTTCTTAGGAGGAGTCAAAGGCACATCTTGATGTTAAAAGAAATGATCAAAGAATAAGAAGAGAACAATAAGACTCAATTAGAAGAAAAGGAAGAAGAGATCACAAGACTAAAGAATGAAAAATAAGATATCAATGTATATGATGAGATTAGCAAAAATTTTGAAACTATTGTCCATCTCAAAACCCAAATTAAAGAAGCCAAAATAATAGAGGAACTATTGAAGAATCAAATAAATGAAAAGGAAGAGTCATATTGTAAGTTAGAAGTTGAAATTGTTGACCTTATAAAGAATATAGAGAAGTCAAACATATTCTTGAATAGCTCAAGAATCTTGGATGAGATATTGGAAAGTCAAAGACCACCATGTGATAAATCAGGTCTTGGATACAAAGGAGAAGATACACATGCTGAAGAAAGCACCTCAAAGAAGCATGAGGTAAGTCCATCAAATAAATAAGACAATGTTGCAAAGAAACCATCTACACAAGGCAAGGAAAATTTCAAAAGAACAAAGCAAGGAAGACATCAAGAAGCCATTCTTGGGACACCAAAGCAAAGGTATGAGAGTGTTTTTCATGGGCATTGTTATTCATGTAATGGATATGGTCACAAAGATTTTGAATGTAGATCTTATGAAAGGAGATATAATGGAAGATTTCATAACACCATGAGGTGTTGGAGATGTGATCAAGTAGGACATATTGTTGTTCACTGTAACACCATGAGATGCTACAACTGTAGTGGATTTGGTCATAAATCCCAGGAGTGTTGAAACACAAGAAGAAAGTACACGATGAGGACTTCACATAGCATAGCTAGAAGAAGGAATGAAGTAAGGAAGGGAGACATATTTGAAAAGATGGATGCTCAGAGCTCAAGTTCTGAGGAGAAGAGACACCTACAGAAGTGGGTGAAGAAGACATAGCAACCAGGACAAAATGAAAGACTGAAGGGAAGCTCAAGTAAGTCATATACTAAGGCATCCACAGGTAAAAGTGGAGACAATCGCGTACATACGCTAGCTGACCTTGAATAGGTCGCATATACATGTGAGCTATTGTGCAACGATCCAAGTGTATGTGGTAAAGCCTTGAGAAAAATGCAATACACATGGGTTGCAGTTTGATGTGATGGTATAACTCTGTGATGCAGGGTATGACATGGTTTATTGTAGGTTTTGACATTGTTTGATGTAGGTTTTCATGATTCAATATTGGATTATGTAAGGTGATGATGTAAAATAAGATATTGGGTGCATGGCACTAACCCATGAGTATAGATTGATGCATTTTTCTATTGAAGAAAAATGTTGGTTATGACAGTGAAGTTATGACACTTTGATTATGTGATATATCTTGATGATGCATTGGAAGCTTACTTGTTGGAAAGCTTGATGCATGCATTTGGCATATGGATGGGCTACACATTGGGACATGTGGTTGGTGAGTTGATGAGGTGATCATGTTGTACATCATTGTTGATCTATAGTTGATGCATAATTGGTACTTTTCTAGTACACTGAAAGAGGCACCTACTAGCAGTTTGATTGGCACATGTTTTATGGAGGATTTGGAATACATGTATGGGATTCATCATTTTTGTGGTGTTGGTGCATGATGGTGTACATGTTTTGATGCACTCATATATGGAATATGCTTGATAATACTATGTTGATGGTATTACTTGATTAGCACAACAATTGATATTTGTTTGATACATGGCTATGGCACTTGGTTCATGATGGAGACATATCGTGAGTGATATGATACATTGTTTAGCATGTTGGTAGATGCACATGGTTGGCATATTGGTATATTCACATGGTTGACATATTGATGGATGCACATGGTTGGCATATTGGTATATGCACATGTTGGCATATTGGCAGATACATATGATTGATATATTCCATGGATGATATTTTTGGCACATTGCATGATGTTGATGTACATGGATGATGTACATAGGTGTTGTGCATGATGATCACACTTTTTGTACATGGATGTTGTGCATGGTGGGCACATTCTGGTACATGATTGATATTTGGATCAAGATTCTTTATTTCATTGACATATATTTTACTTCATGATGCTTGGTATGGGATGGGTTTGATGCATGAACAGGTCTAAGGATCTCTGTTGGACAGCTGAGAGGGGAGGAGTGAATAAGTTGTTACTGTTCTTAAACAATTATGCTTATTTTAAACTCTTTGCAAATCACTTAATGACAATCACAATAATGTAGGGAGGTAAGCAATAGAACATTTGACATTAGTTACACATATGAAATATATAGAGACATATATTTCCTAAGGAAACCCATAAAGGGTAAAAACCTCTTCTTCTTGGTATGATAAGTAATCTTTACATTTTGTACATTATCATACATATGAGCTCCAACTCATTGTGAGGTTACAACCTCTATTTTGCAAGCTGCAACTTGCTGAGAGAACCAACTCTCTATTTTCTCTAGCACCTACTAGAAGGAAGCACCAACTCCCTGGTTTCTCTAGAACCCACTAGAAGGAAGCACCAACTCCCTAGTTTCTCTAGCACCCAATAGAAGGAAGCACCAACTCCCTGGTTTCTGTAGCACCCACTAGAAGGAAGCACTAGCTCCCCGAGTGTTACAACACCAACTGGATGGAAGCACCAACTTCCAGTCACACAGGCACCAACCTGTAAAACAGAGAACAACAGTTCTCCCTTGCACCACCCTGCCACCTTGGTTTGTCTGGCTGCAACTAGATGGAAGCTACAACTCCTTGTGTTCAAGCACCCATCTGAACCTCTGAGGACAACAGTCCTCCCTAGAACCTCCCTACCACCCTGAAATATAAAGTTTTCTATATATAAATTTATCACAGTGATACAATATTTATCAATGGCTTACTGGTCTCATGACTATTCTGCTACACTGCTCTGCTCTACCTGCATCAGTGTCTTCCTGCACCCCTTCATTACACTTTATGTTCTTCTGCCTTTTATTCTATATTCGCCATGTCCCCTCTATGCACCATTCCTCTTTTGTGCATTTCAATTGCTGCACTTTGCCTCCTTCTACACACCTGAATCACTCTCAACAACACCCAATCTCTTCTCTGTTCTACGTTTTTATGCTCTCTATGCATCTTCTGCATCCTCTATTCACAATGATTCTTCATGCTCTCCCCATGTCAAGTGCTCTGCTTGATCATCATTGAAACTCTTCAGCTTCTCTAGAAGTTAAACTCATGTGTCCATCATCACTGGGTGTTATGCCGAGATTCCTTAGCCTCTCTAGCAGTCGAGACTCTTTGTCTTCTCTGTCACACTCGAGCTCATTCCCTTTGTTACAGTTCCAGGCTCCAACACTCTTACATCTGTCAATAGCCTCTATGAACAGTCTTCATGCCACTGGAAGATGCCTCGAGACTCTTCATCTTCTCTGGCTATCACCTTGAAGTCTCTTCAAATCCTCTGGTAGAAACCATCAGTCGTTTCTAGTAGTTACATTGTGAACCTCCAAGAAAACGCATCAGCAACCGAATCACCAACCATCAAAGAGTCATGATTCATTTCTGCTAACTGAATCATAAATGATTGATTAACTGTGAAGAGAAACAATATCCCTTTGATCAGATTTCCAAGTATCCAACACCGTTGGATTACAAGCACAGAGTCTCGCGATGATTTCGCCATTTTGCATTTCGGCATTTTGACATTTCAGCATTCCTGTGGTGAAGAGTCTCGAATATTCATGTTACGATCACCGAAAAGGATCTTAACTTGGTGCTATCTCCTCCCTCTCACATGACCATTGACAATGACCACAACCTACACCAAAATGTGTTTTCGCATTTAGGCATTTCAACATTTCGACATTCCTATGAAGAAGTGTCTCAACACTCCAAGTCGCAATCAACGAAATGGAGCCAGATCAATGGTCCACAAGACTTCATAATCTGGTCCCTTCTTTTCTTAGTCGAACGGTTGATGGGGTTTCAACGCTTTTCCCTTCGATTCATCGTGACTCCAACATTATAAAATTCATGATCACAAAATCTCCAAAGTGATCGGATGGTTTACATAACCCACTGAGATGGACGGTTGACAAGATTTTGGAGTTTTTTCTTTCGAGTTTTCGAGACTCACAATAGTCCCTTTCGTCATTTCAGAGTTCGAGACTTCATGATGGTGGAGTTTCTGCTTTCTATGTAAAACCCTGAAAAAGAAAGTTTCGAAGTGACGTAAACCTGCTGACATCATATGTGGATTGACACGTGCCAAATAAATGCCACATGTCACTCTGATTCGTGACTTACATGTGCCTAAAATGTTGAATCAACTTGACACTTGTCATTTCCTGATTGTGCCACGTGTCCTTAGCTGATGTGGTTTGTTGATGTGCCCGTTTTGGGATTTCGGGGTTCGCTACTTCAAAGATTAAAGTTCCTTTGATCTTTGATTTCCCGGTCTGCGAAACTCTGAAATGGAGTCTTTGTTGATGTGCCTGTTTCAGGATTTTGGGGTTCTCTACTTCAAAGGTTAAAGTTCCTTTGATCTTTGATTTCCAGGTCTACGAAACTCTGAAATGGAGTCTTTGTTGATGTGCCTATTTCAGGATTTCAGCATTTCACATTTCACAACTTTGCGACTCCTATGATGAAGAGTCTCAACTCTTGACTCCTCCAACTCCCGGTATCCAAAACTCCGAAATGGAGTTAGATCAACGGTCCACAATATTGATGATTCGACGGTCTATATTTTTTCGTGATTTCGCATATCATGAGATCCTGCCGTGAGTTGCTTCCTTGACTCCTCCAACTCCCGGTATCTGAAACTCTGAAACCTCATGGTTTTGCATTTCACAATTTCATCATTCTTGTCGTGAGTTTCCTTGACACCTCCAACTCCTGGTATCGAAAACTCCAAAATGGATATTAAGTCGTGGTTTCAAACTTCACGATTTTCTGCCATGAGTTGCTTCCTTGACTCCTGGAGTTTACGCTTCTGAATGGGATCCAACGATCACTTGTTGAACTTTCCATTACCATGCCATTATCCATGCGCTAATGGTCATGATCTTTGCCATCAATGACAAACACGCATACTCTGCACTATCTCTTCTGATCTTATCGAGATTTCTCTGCTGCGTCTTCCCAAAATACTTTTGGTGCCCGCCTGGCACATTCTTCCTATACTTAAGCCATCATTGTTGTTGTACTTGCCATTAATGATAAGAATACACTACTTGTAAAACATGCCAACAATCTCTATATGGTAGCAAATTGTTCATCTTGTAGAGAAGATAGGGGGAGACATACCCATAGGAGGAGTCCTTCTTCTTCTCATGATTCTAGGAGGAGATATTTATTAGATGCATACCTAGAAAAGAGACCTATATTTGAAGATAGATCACAAAGGCATAATTCCAGGAGGAGCGATGGTCATAGGGGGAGTATGTTTGATGTATCTTCAACAGTTACATCGGAGTGATATCCCTTGTTCAAAAGGGGAGAGATTATTCAAAGGAAGGAAGAGGGAGCAGCCCCAAGAAGAATTCAAGCATGGGGAGTAGCCCCAAGAGGAAAATGGCCCTTTTCCATTGATGTCAAAGGGGAAGAGTTAATCACATTGATGTGATTGATGTTTATTGTTGGGGAGAGATAGTCACATTGACTATTGCTATTGTGATTGATGTTTACTAATGGGGAGAGATAGTCATATTGATATGATTGATGACTATTAATGTAGAGCATTCCTTGTCTACATGTTTGACATCAATAATTGGTAATTGGTGTTGACATCAATGTTGGTATTTCCATCAATGCCAAAGGGGGAGATTGTTGGATCATGTTGTCATTGATGCCAATGGTTTGATTGATTGATGTCAAGTGATTGATTGATGCCAAACGATTGATTGATTAATGATTGATGTAATGTAATATGTATTTTCCTTGATGAGAATACATAGATGAAGATGGATCAATGAGTTGTCATTGATATGATGATGGATCAATGAGTTGTCATTGATACACGATGAAGATGGATTGATGTGGTTTCATTGATATGATGCATTGTTGGAAAAATGTATATATGACTCATTTATTGTCTTATCATGATTGATAAGGTTCACAAATGGATGAACTCCAAAGTGGTCCCCTTATGGTGAAAGCCCTCACGGGAAGACGCTTTGTAGATTGAGTTATCCTGGAAGAATGGTTGGAGGAACCATGCTTGTATGTGGAATAATGAGATGAAGATCAATGCAATTGTTGGTGAAACTATCCTAGATGGATAATTCTTGTCATGCCATTTCCGGTGGTATGTGGAATGTCACATAACTCCTCATGGTTTGAGAGTTATGACCTTACAAAGTTGGAGGACCCCCATATGAAGGCTTGAAGCCCCCAAGGTCAAAGAAGTCAAAGTGACCTAAAAAATGAAATCATTATTTAAATGATAAATTAAAATGACAAAGTCAAGGTGGATTATTTAAATAATAAAGACAAGTGACAAAATCAAGAAAGATTATTTAAATGATAAAGTAAGGTGACAAAATCAAGAAGGAATATTTAAATGATAAAATATTGGAGAATTTTCTATTAATGGAAAGTGGTTAACCCTAAAATTAGGAAAATAGGTTAAGCAACCCAAAAGTGGGTAAAGTGACATAGAGGATGAAAATATAAATAAGATAGCAATGGTCTCTTGTAGATCATCGTTTTTGTGGATCAATGGAGAACTTCTTGAGAGAATATCTTTTGGAGTATTGATGGAGAGCCTCTTATGAGAGATTCTTGTGAGAGAATTTTTGTGTGGATCTCTTGAGAATGATTGAAGATCTATTCTGAGAAAAATAGCATGAGGAGGATATCATGGATGCATCAAAGTTTCGGCAATATCGGAGATCTTGACGGTAAAAGTCTCAGACCTTCAGAAACCCTATTTTCTGATGCGTATGCAAGTTGTCTGTGTACAGGGTGCATATACGCAAGCTATCTGTGTACAAGGTGCATATAATACATGGGCCGTCTATCTACAAGGTGCATGTACGTGGGCTGTATGTGTATAGGGAGAATACAATGGATAAAATCATGGAGATTTTTGGTTGAGCTGATGACAAGCTGTTGAAGACTGAAGCAGGTTCCAGATTTTCACTCTATGGGCTCATATCTATCATTAAGACATTGGCATGGTTACATTATTGTCTTGATGGATACTATTGTTTTATGTTTTTTGAATTCTTAGGGAATTCTTGGTATGGATTTTATGATGTTGTTTAGTTTGGTTGATTTGGTTGATGGAGTGATCAACACTCTTGTGATTCAGTGGTGACATGATTGCTAGGGTATACTAGTTGTTTATCCATGATTGAGATAACATTCATATTGGTTTGTTGTGGAGTATGAGAAAGATATTGGAGAGATTGGATGTATTGTGACTGGATGGTGGTCAGTTTGGACAATGATAAATCGAAGAGAATGATAAATTGGTTGTAGAGGATCTGAGTTGATCTTCAAGGAAAACCCTAAATAGATCAGAAGGTATACACAGGCTGTAGTACTATTTGGGAGCATATACGTAGGATGTAGTACTGCTTGGGAACGTATACAAATGGGCTATACTACTGGTAGGAAGTGTACACACGCATGTTGCTCTACTGATAGGTCGCGTACCTGTTGCATATTGATATCTATTGAGGATTGTTGCCTCATCTCAGTTGATGCTGATGGTGTAAGATGAGTCTTGCATTATAGAGATGTGCTCTTGTAGAGTTGTACTCTATTCAATTGCTGCTGATAAACCCCCAAGGATTGTAGTCCGTAATAAAAAGAAAATTGTACATACATCTTGTGTTCCTTGTGATGGTGACTTGTTGATGATATATTGTTGATATATGTTCACATCTAACTAGTTATAAGTGACAACAATGGTTAATATGTTAATGGTGCTTGCTAACTAATGGAGTTATGTGTAAGAGGGAAGTTTTGGTAAAAAGAGCCCCACATTCATTCACCC
>JZKD02S1593909.1:243335-268408 GCA_000966675.3 Picea glauca
GTAAATCTGTGTCTCTCTTGTATTGTGTATCTTCTGTGTTTTGTTTCTGCATTTGTTTTATTTTATTGCTCCGCGGTCCTATTTTTCTAACAGTTAGGTCATTGGGGCATTGAAGAGTCAGAAGATATGAAACAATGTCACTATACCAAGCTGAAGAAGATAATTTTTCTGAAATTTTGGTTGCAGGTATAGTAACATCAAATTCATTTATATCTAAAAATCCCTCATATTCATGCAGATGATTTATTATGAGTGCTTTAAAATTTTATTCAGCTAATAGCTTAGCCAAACCCTGAACTTTAACAAGTTTGGTCAGTTGTACTTCTAGTTAAAACTCCTGAATTTTAGCAATCCATCGACCCCTCCTTCCATCACTATCAGGTTGAACCAATATATCTTTAACATAACTGCTGGGTACATATGCAATTATTTTAGAGTGTAGTACATAGGTTCTGAAAGCCTTTAGTGATTTCACCATTTCATAAGCTTTATTTTCCAATATATCATATTTTAGCTCAACATCTCTGAGACTTTTACTAAAAAATGAAATTAGCTTCTCAAAACCCTCATCATTCTTTTGTAACAATACGACTGCAATAGTATGTTCAGAGGCGAATGAAAAAATCAAGAATTCTTTCATATAATCTGGGCTTGCCAGTACCGGTGCTTCACCTATGACCTTATTAATACATTCGAATGACACCTTGGCCTCATTTTCCCACTTGACCTCGCTGTCTTTCTTGAGCATATCTGTAATCAATTTCACAATTTCAGTGAAGTTTGGGATGAATCTTCTTAAAAAAATAATTTTTCCTAAAAATGACTGTATCTCTTTTTTATTTCTTGGAATATTAATAGTATCTATAGCTTCAACCCTCTTTGGATCAATTTTAATTCCATGTTTTGATACTATATGGCCCAAGAGTTTAACTTCTTGCATTGCAAAATGAGATTTCTTAGGATTTAGAGACAAACCAAATTTTCGACATTTCTAAAACGTTTGTTTAAGGTGCAACAGGTGCTCTGCATCAGATTTAGAAAATATAGTTAGATCATCAAGATAAATGACAACGAACTTATCTCTTTCGCCGATAAAAGCAATGTCCATAGCTCGTTGGAAAGTGGCTCTTGCGTTCATTAAACCAAATGGCATTTTATCATACATAAAAGTACCCCATGGGGTAGTGAACACGATTTTCTCTTTATCATCCTCATGAACTGCAATTTGATTATAGCCTGAAAATCCATCAATCATAGACAGTCTATTAGGTCCTACCACCTTTTCCAATACATGATCCATTTTAGGAAATGGATAATTATCTTTGAGTGATGATCTATTTAAATTTTTGAAATCAACACATAGTCTGATTTCACCATTTTTCTTTCTGACAGGAACTGAATTAGCTACCCACTCAGAGTATCTGAGTGGGACAATGATCTTGGCATCCAAAAGCTTCTTTACCTCTTTCTCTATCATAGGTATTAGAATAGGATTTATTTGTCTGATCTTCTTCTTGAATGGTTTAACACCTTTCTTTAGAGGAATCTTCTGTTCGATTATGGTGGTGTCATAAGTTCTTAATTCATCATAAGACCAAGCGAAATGTCCTTATACTTCTTGAGCAACTCAACATATTTTTGTTTTATTTTAGGAGGCAGGCATTTGGATATTTTAACCATATTTAGAGTTTCCTTAGTGCCTATATCACAGTCTTCAACTTCTTCAGGCTAAGGCTATAAAGTAGATTTCAAGGGAATATCATCATGATTAAATAATCTCTCCAAGGGAATCAAATCTTTAGGGATTTGATTATTTTTTAATAACAACATGCGGTGATTAGTAATTTTATCTTGAAACTCTTGGGGATTTTCTCCTTCCTGCATAATCCAAGCAGGGTCATTCTGATTTTCCTGATCAATATGCATTTCAGCAAATTCATCCACCATCTCTTAAAACTGTCTGATTTTCTCATCACCTTCAGAAACCTACTAGTGTTGTATATTTTTTGGTATTGATGGTCTATGCCTCATTTCTATATGATGTTTTAGTTTGAAATCCATAGGAGGTACAAACGTTAAGGCCGCTTTGGCTAATGAATCTGCCTGTTGATTTTCTTTTCTGGGGACGTAGTGAACCTTAACTGATGAGAAAAAAATTTCAATTAGATTCCAGTCACAATTTTTGTAAGACCTTAACCTTGTGTGTTTAGCCCGATACTGACGATTTCTCTGTTTTATAATTAATTCCGCATCACCATAGACTTCCAAGTTTTTAATTTTCAACTTCCTAGCAACCTCTAATCCTAAGACCAAGGCTTCATATTCACATACATTATTAGTACAATCGATGTCCTACTGTAACCTGTAATAAAAATGGATAATAAACTCATCTCCAAGTGCCACAAAAAAAACTCCAGCTCCTGCTCCTTCACAAGATGAAGCACCATCGAAATACATTTTCCAAACTCCAGTACTATATACATCTTTATTTTTTTTTCTATTTTTTCTTTTTCTGTACAATTTTATTATATACAGTCCTCTAAATCATCATCAATGGATGAAATACAATTTCCTAAATCCTGATCTGTGATATAAAAAAGTGTTGGAAGATTGGTTGTTGTCATTGATGTCAACCCTAGTCATTGGTTTTGGAACACAACATTGATGAAGGTATTTGGACAGGAAGTACAATGCACATGAAGATACAACACCCATGGATGGATAATATAAATCATGTTGTTTCCAGTGGTATGTGGCACATCACGTGGATCCTCATGGTTGAGGAGAAATATATTTTTGAAGATGACAAAGTGAATTGAAGAAGGAAGTACATGTAGACCCTGAAGATAATTAAAGAAAATAATTAGAAAATAAGAAAGTGTCAGGTCGGCCCTAATGTTAAAAGGAAGTGACATAAATGGTATAAATAAATATCATTATACATTCATTTGATACACAAGTCAAATTTTAGAGGAAATCAGAAGTAAATAAGGCCGGATTTCAAGGGAGGATGAAGTCTTTTGGTGATGTGTTGTAAGGTATGTTATTTTTAGGTCATCTTACCATTTTCGTTATAACTTTTTTTATAGAACGATTCATATGGTGAAATTACTATGGTATTGAGAAGACATATCAAGGTACCTAGTAAAATTTTCATCTCTTGATTCTCTATAATTATGGATATAAAATCTGTTGAAGATAGGGTTTTTGATGAGTCCTGAAGCTAGTCAATAAACAGGTGTTCCAGGTAAAACAATCATAACTTCTTCATAAAGAATCCAAATGAAGTGGAACCAATTTAATTGGAAAGAGTACAACACATGGTTTCTTTGCCGATGGTTTTCTATTTCTCGTTAGGGAATTAGGGTTTTGGACTAATCCAAGTCATTGGGTTAGAGTTTTGGATGCCGCTGGCTCCTGTATGTATTTTGTATTGTAAACATTGTAACACAATGAATGAATATAGAATATGCTAGTTTTCCCAGTTTGGGTTTTGTTGGCAGCCATTTCAGATTTTTATTCTATCTTTATAAGTTGCCTACACAAGTGTTTTGGAACCCTTGATTCTCATCGCAATCTTTTGAACAAAACGACATGATTATTTTGCGCATTCGCACACTTGCCTTTTGTTTTCGTTTTCACGACTGCAAGCATGAAAAACTTGAATTCGAAGTCATGTCGATGGAACTAAAATTGTCACTGGATTATTATGTTTACTCTTGTCTATGTGTTCATTTCACTTCTAATTCAATAATGGTCACACAGTTGGAAAGACACCAAATCTTTACTCACCTTGCATTTTTAATATGACTTCATTTTATAAGTTTGCGATTCAATGGTATTCTAGTGATTGTGATTGAGTCCTTGATACAATGGTGGTTTGATGTTCTATTGTCTTTGGTCAAATTCTTTGGTACAATGGTTTCATACAAAGCATAAGTTTTATGGTCAAATCTTTGGCGCTAAATTTGAAATATTGTTTTAAATCATGCAAACACTATTGTTGTGCAAATATTCGGGTCTACTTATCATCGTTTTCAATAGTTGTTTGATTCACATTGTTTTTAACACACACCACTAGTTATTTGAATCACCATAGCACCGTCGATTGTACATTCCGATATGAATGTTTTGCATGGGATTTTTTTGTTCCACCACCCTCGTACACTTAGGAATTAATGCCTGCCTTGTATCTCGGGTTACCTCTATTGGTTTTGGGGAAATCTTTGAGCTTTCGGTCCTACATATACACTGTTCAAACCCTTGTCCCTTTACCCAGCTCACTGTGTGCTCTCTCCTATGGCACCTGTGGTGTGCATAGAACCTAATGGCATCCAAATGCTCCTGCTATTTGACAATGCTCGTGAAGACCTGGAGAATAGTGGCTGGCTAATTTTTATCCAAAAAATTGAGGGTTTCAGCCTTACGGTCACCCAACAGTTCGCCCTCACGTTCGACGGATGCAAGGCTAAGGTCGGGGATATCCAACTCGAGCTAAGTGAGGAATTCCTCAGCTCATCTAGGGGCTTAATAGCTAAAGGGAATAGGTGGTTTAAGAACTTGAAAGTGGACGAGGTGCCATGGTCGCTCCTATTCACATCAAGGAAAATTGTTAGTTGTGATAGAGGTATGTCTGCCACTGCCCTCAAGCCCAGGTGGCATGATCTGTTGGAAATTGCTAAAACATTTGTGACTTGCGAAGGTCATTATGGTTTGGTATTTCTTTATCATCTTAGGTTTCTTATGAATTTCATAGACTACCCTCTGAATATGCCTCAGTACCTCCTACGCAGCCTGTATAAAATGTCCAAACGATTTAAGCGTGAGAAGGATGATAGCAACCTTTTCCATCACTGCTTGATCAAAGTCATTATTGTCCATCATTTGAATCTTAGTGGTGACTGTTGGAAAGCCTTCCTATCAAGGAATGGATTTTCCACTCCTGAGTGTGTTCAAATGGACAAGGTTGTGGTCACTGAAACCCTGGTTGGGCCTGCTGTGCCATATCCTACCCTCCTACCTCCTATCAAACCCTCGAACTGCCCCAACATTGACCTACCCGATACCATGGCTAACCTGTGTGCTAAAGACAATACTAAGACCGTCAAGAGGTCTGTAAGGAAGAAAGGCAGAGGTGATACAGGTGTCAATAGTAAGGGAAAGAAGAATGCACGATGGATATCTAGATGTGCTCGGAACAAGCCCAAACAAAACATAGACCGGAAGCCTATTGTTTTGAGCGAGGATTCAGACTCTGAGATTGAACGCTTCTTGGCCGAGGAATACCCTTACTCTCAAGGCCTCTGTTCTGTGGAACCCTACAACTATGTTTCCAAGCTACCTCCATGCCTCAAGGATGACCCTAACTTCCAGGGAATTAAGATTCACAGTGGAACCCCTGGTAACTTGAAAGAACCCTCACCTGTAATGCTAAGGCCCGATCAACCACCATGTACTCAATGCAATTCCTGGCTTGAACGTTACTACACGGATGTTCCCCTATTGCAATCTAAAATTAAATCATTGGAGGAACGATTTACTGTGCTGTCAAAGGAAAACGAGAGGCTACAAGCCAACGAGAAGAAGAAAAAGACTACAGGTTCAATTGTCTTCAGAAATGTCGAGGCAACTACGACCTTTGTCAACTCAAAGTTATCCTAACTTAACCATTTTCCTACAGCCCAGGTATGATTATTTCAACATCGATTTTTAATGATTTGGTTAGCCGATTGTGTTCGCTCCCATTTAGTTCTGTTTGTTTAAATAGATTTAAAAACGATTCTGTTATTCTGATTTCGTTTTGAATTATGATTTCATTGAAGATTTGTTTGCTAAAATCGTATAGCTATGTTTTGATTGAACCGATTTAACACGATTGTATTTCTCTTGAATTAGTATAATGATTGTGTCAGCTATGAGTTAGTTCGATTCAGTTCTGTTTGGTTTGATTCATAAATGATGCTGTATGCCTTAAATTAGCATAGTCGTTTGTGTATGCATCGGATTAGTATCAAAGATTTGTTTGATATAGTTCTGTTAGTTTTAAAAAAATGATTATGTTAGTTTTGTTTTGATTCAATAATGATTTTTTTAAGTTCTGAATTGACATAAACTATTGCGTTTGTGTTAAGTGAGTACGAAATATTTGTTTGATCGATTATAGTCAGTTTCAATTGAAATTGATTCAAAAAAAAAATGATTTCTTGGTTTGAATTTTCAAAACGATTCTGTCTGCTTCAAATTGGTAATAAAAAAAGTTGTTTGACATAATGCATATATCCCTGTTATCATTCGGTTAATTAGACACGATTTTGTCTGTTTCAAATTGGCATAAAAGATTTGGTTACTTCTAGAGTGAATGATTTTCTTTGCTTTAAATTAATAATTAAGGATTTGTTTAATAGGTCGAATGTATTTCTGTTGTCATTTGGATTGATTTAAAATGATTCTGTTTGTAAATATGACCAGCTACAGAATCGCGAGATTTTGTAGCTAGTCATAAAATTAAGATTTTTGTTAATTTTACAAATAAAACATTATCTAAACTTGTTTATTCTTGTCCACCTACAGGTATATACGAATTTCAATGGGAAATTGGACATGCAGTGGCAGTTTAGAACATGCTTTTGTTATATAGTTTTTGTTTTAGGTTGTTAGTTTTAATTAGAATTAGAGATTTGGGAGATTGTTCCCAGATTTTTTGTAAATAGTTTGTGATAATTCCCATAGGGATGTTTTACCCTGTGGCCTTTATATACTCATTAATTTTTGTAATGAACCCATCACTGTTGGGAGAACAAAGACTATGGAATTATGAGGATACAAACTGGAATGAAAGTGGATGTCTTGTAACAGTTTTAGCTTTCAACATATCAAACTTTTATTTCAAGTTTTGTTCATATCAGTTTGTAATCAAATTATCGACTACCTTAGCTATCATAATTTGTTGCAGGTTGATGTGATTTGGTTTATGTGTTGTCCATATTTGATGTCTCTTATTTTATGTACAACAATTATCTGTTTCAATTTAATGAGCAGAAGGTTTTTCTTCTTTGTTAAGTGAACAGTTATGTACAAATCTTCGCACTGGGATTTATCTAAATGTGATGATCTGTAAATTACAAGATTGTTGTTGTTTATGTATTGTTTGTTCTGTCATTCATATTCAAAGAGAATTGTTGCTTCCCATTTACGAGAAGCTTGTGGAAATATCTGGTGCGGATTTCTCCCATCAAACGGCTAAACCGGGTGTTTTGAACATAACAAATAGGAAGCGTTACTCCAGGTTAGTTTGTTATTTTCAATTTAATAGTTAAATAAATTTGAGAATTCTCAGTAGTTTAGATATATATTTAGTTCAGATTTACAATTAGGATTGTTATCTTAATTACTTCGCTTAGTTGGTTTTCATTTCATTTCTCTCACATAAAAATTATAAAAATAAAAAATAATAGTTACGCTGTCATAAGACATTTTTACCAATGATTTTTGCAAATTTAGATCAAGATTTGTATCCTGTAAATACTGTGCATATATAATTGAGATCTAATTCTGTTGATAGCTGAAATTTTAATTTCATAGAATTATTGTTTTGTAATATTAGTTAGTGAACTGTATATATATTTTAGAATTCTATATAGTTGGCTGTAGTTAGTTTTTTTTACTTAGATTAGTTTCTTTAGTTTAGTTTTTCTTTCACTTTCCTAGGAATTAGATCGGCCAACGGATCCGCTAAACCCGTCGGAGTGGATCATTCCAAACGGATTGGGTTATTAAGACAACCCTGGACCAGATCCACCTCTCCAGTTGACGAGCGTTCAATTTCGCTCGTCAATAAATGGTGCTAGAAGGAGGACCTGAAAATTATTAATGGCACGAGGTGGTCGTAAGACTCCTCCACCACCCAACCACTCACCTATAGTGACAAGAAGTCATTCAAATGAAAACATTGTCCCTCAAACAACAACCACATCAAACGACGATCTACAGATCACAGTTGAACCAGTAACCCTAAATCCTACAGGTGGTGACATACAAGAGATTGTCCGCCAATCTCTCTTAAGAACACATAGTGCCTTCGCCTGTTTAAGGCAACCTAATCGGCCTTTGGACCAACCTTTAGATTTATCTAATATCAGAGAACAACTTGGAGGCACTAACCTCACTTTGAACCCTACAGATCCAATCCTCACTTCTGCTGCAGGAGGATCTGGAATACCACCCTCACCACCTCCATCACCTCCTTCTTCTTCTGGAGAAGACTCTTCTGATGAAGGCAGTTCCCCTTCTCATCCTTCCACACCGCCTACACCAATGGCCAACCAGAACAATCCTGCCAGACCTTGGCTCGACCAGGATGCAGTAGCCATACTCGGGCCTCAACATCCCTTACCCAAACATCCGAAAAAGTGGCTTCCCAAGTTTGACCCTGACTCTAAACAGATCGCCGAAGATCACATTAAAAAGTTTATGTTAGCCATTAGACTCTGTAATGTCAAGCATGAAGACATAGTCTATAGGTTGTTCCCCTACACTTTCGAGGGAAATGCCTCTACTTGTTACTTTTCCCAACAACACCATACCATCGTGTCTTGGGAGAAGTTTGAATCCTGCTTTCTGGAGAAGTTCGGTGACGATAAGTCCCCAGAAGTCCTAGTCATGGAGATTTCTAGTTTAAGAATGAATCCCAAAGAGAAAATCAAAGAATTTAACCAAAGATTCTTAACACTTAAGAACCGAATCCCTACGGAATCGATGCCTGTCGAGAATCTTATCATAGCATACTATACTAAATCCTTGCATCAAAGTATAACCATTTGGGTAAAACGATCTAAGAAATCCATGTTGTTAGAGGCCTTCGAAGAGGTCAACCATATTGAAAAATACATCCTTAGTTTAAAAGGAACTACTAGCAACGAACCAGAGACTAGTTAATCTTCCAAAAAGAAGATCAAAATCCTCCCTAGACCTGCTCAAAATAAAACACAACCTGAAAGCTCAGATTTAGAAAACCTAACTAAAGTCATTCAAAAACTGTCAAATCAAGTTATAGATTTGAAAAGGATGGCTGACGAAGCTTCTTCGAGCAAAGGGCCTTACAAACCCCCGTTCAGGAAGCCTTTTCCCACCAACCAACCTAATCCAAATACCGAGGGCCTAAATCTAGAAAGTCTGCAATCAACCCTCCAAACAATTATAGAAGCCCAGGATAACTTGATGCCTCCTGAGATTCCCGAGGAGGTAGTTGAAAAAGAGACAGTTGAAGAAGAAGAATCTTCTCCGAACATTTTTGGTCACTTCTCGGATATCATTTTTCAAGCTAATTTTAAGATGGTACATCCATACAATACTAGGAGTAAGAACACAAACAAACCTTCTTCCGAAAACACTATGACTTTGCCCCCAAAGCAGTCTAAACTAGCTGATACTAAATAGAGTCATGTAAACCCCAACTTGGATTATGATTTATTTGAAGACCTAAAAAATTTTAGGGCTAACATTTCTGTTTATGAATTATTAAAATTTTCGTTTTTGCTACAAAAAATGTTAATTCAAACATTAACAAGGTTGTTCAAACAAAGTTCAAAAAATGGTAATTCAAACAGTAACAAGGTTGTTCAGAACAAAGTTCCTCAAAAGACTTCCGCTAAGAATAATCCTGATCCTCACAAGAAAGGAATCCCTCCTGTAAATAATGTAACAAATGTAGATAAATTAGCTTTAGAGATTACGAGTAAAAAGCCACAAGCTTCCACCCCTAGTACTCGCAGAAATGTACCTCCATTTTTGTTAACTATCGAAATCTTCAAAAGAAATGTGCACAGTTGTATGGTAGATTCAGGAGCATCATCCAATGTAATGCCATGGTCTGTATGTCAGAAGATTAATGCTGAAGTTGAACCATCCACCTTAAAAATCATCCAACTTGATCGAACTAGTGTAAATGTTATAGGCGAATTAAGGAACGTACTTATAAGATTATCGTCTAACCCCAAAGTTCATCAAGTAATTGATATTATTGTTGTGGATATTCCGGAAGTGTATGGTCTGTTTTTAAGTAGGGACTGGTCAGAGCAGCTACACAACTACTTCACGATGGATTGGTCTCACCTATGGCTACCCGAAAACGGCAAGCCCAACAAGATCAAGGTAAATCGTGAACGCTACCTAAAGCTCACAGTCACGGATTTAAATGATCCCAATGAACCATTTACACCTTCTGCCGATTCATCCAAAATACAAGGGATGGATACCTTTTTCGACAATTTCATCGCCGAGACATCAACTATCATTGACCCAGAAAAACAGTCCGAGATTGTAGCCTATATGCAGCCATCAGCTTCTACACAATGGTTTTATGCTCCCGATAAAAATCAAATTTGGTATCTTTACTTTGACGGGTCAAAGTCCAAGGAAGGAGATGGTGCGGGTTGCAATATTATTGATCCAGCAGGTAACAAAACCTTTATTGCATGTAGGCTAGAATTTGAATGTACTAATAACACAGCGGAATATGAGGCTTTACTGCAGGGCCTCAGAAAAGATTTAGATATGAACATTCAAAATTTGACTGTCTTTGGCGATTCTGATATCGTAGTTAGACAGGTAAGAGATTCTATCCACTATCTGTCTCCGCATCTTAAAAGCTACCAATCCAAGGTATGGAATTTAATGAATAAGTTTTCTTCTTTCAATATAAATTCTATTCCTAGATTGAATAATTCTGAAGCTGATCTATTAGCTAACGTGGCTTCCAAACTCTTCCCTACAGAAGGCTTGTCTCCAAATGCATTCTCCATCGAACTATTGTTCAGGCCATCCGTTCTCGACAACATCACGAACTGGAGAGTCTTGGATGACGATCAGCAGATTATTAGCTTCCTACATATGGAAGAAACTTTCCAAGGCACGGTGATTGACGAATGCACTCATAATGACAATTTACGTGATTTCACGGTAAATACCAGATCCGAGAACTCCCAAATCTTCATCGGACATGGTAAATTCAATCCCTAAATCTGTATTTAGATTAGAGAAATTTTACTATCTTCAAGATAAATTCAAAAAATCGGTCAACTGTAAAACCAATAGTTCCTCCCTATCGTATGAAAAAGTAAACTTGGGAACTAATGACAATCCACAGTGCATTAATTTAGGGGTGGGGTGTTTCGAACAAGAAAAGGCCACATTTATTAAATTGTTAAAAGAATTTAAAGATGTTTTTGCATGGATGTATGATGACCTTAAAACTTTCGACCCTAACATCATACAACACGTCATTCCTATGAAATCCCAAACCTTTCCCTTTCAACAAAAATTAAGAAAAATGCACCCTAAGCTCGAACTGACCATCAAAAAAGAATTAAATAAACTCCTAAATGCTAAGATAACTTTCCTAGTTAGGCACACGCAATGGGTTTCTAACCTTGTCCTTGTCTGGAAGAAAAGTGGGGAAATCCGACTATGCGTCGATTTCCGAAACCTTAATAGAGTGTCGGATAAAGACAACTACCCTATCCCACCCATGGAACAGATCCTTCAATAGGTATCTCGTTCTGAGAGACTATCCTTATTGGATGGTTTTTCAGGGTACAACCAAGTCCTGATGTCTCCTCTAGACCAACTTAAAACTACCTTCCGCACTCCATGGGGCACCTATGCTTATAGGAAAATGCCCTTTGGACTGATTAATGCCGATGCCACTTTCCAGAGAGTGATTGACATCACTTTCTGAGGCTTAATCAATCAGTCTGTCATAGTTTACTTAGATGATGTTACTGTATTTTCCAAAAACAAAACTGATCATCTAGCTCATTTAAGAGCCGTTCTACAACGATGTCGTAAGTACGACATTTCCCTGAATCCTAAAAAATATATCTTCATGGTAGAACAAGGTAAACTCTTAGGATTTATTATGTCAAGCAAAGGGATGATTATCGACCCTAAAAGGACTCAAGTAATCTCAAAACTTCCCCCTCCCTCATCCAAAAAGTCTATGCAGTCTTTCTTAGGACAGATAAACTTCGTCAGGAGATTCGTTCCCAGTTTCTCCGAGATGGTGAGACCTTTACAAAATTTCCTTAAGAAAGACACACAATATCATTGGGGACCCTTAGAAAACCAAGATTTTAATTCAATAAAAAAGTCCATAATAGATGCTCCTTCTCTCATGATCCCTGACTTTTCGCAAGACTTCACGCTCTAAACTTTTGCTTCTGACCGCTCCTACACTACCATCCTAACTCAAAAGAACGCTGAAAAAAATGAAGTACCCATTGCCTTCAAGAGCTTTGCTTTCAAAGGTGCGGAACTTAATTACCTAGTGGTAGATCAACAAGCCTACGTTGTTTTCAATGAAGTCAAGCACTTCCAATCTTTTCTTTTGAAATCCAGGACCAAAGTTATTGTCCGTTACCCAGCCGTCAGGAATCTGTTAGTGTAGAAAGAACTAGGCGAAAAGAGAGCAAACTGGGTCACTTCCTTACAAGAGTATGACATAGAAATCACCCCAGCTCAAATAGTGAGAGGCCAAGGGCTATGAAAGTTAGTTGCTGACTTAGCAACAGGACAACAAGAATAAAACGATATGTCAAACCTAGGACAACACAATCAAAATGTAATATGCTGTGCACAAAACTTTGTCAGTCCGTGGTATGACGATATAAAATTTTGTCTTGAACATGGGTCAGCCCCCGTCACCTGGATCCCACTAAAAGAAGAGTGTTAAGATTAAACTCTGCCTCCTTTCATTTGATTAATGGTATTCTCTTTCGTCAAATTTTTGATGGAGTACTAATGCGCTGTCTTGACAAAGATGAAGTAGAAAAAGTCTTACTAGAATTGCACGCAGGAGAAGCTGGTGGGAATTTTGGTGGTGACACCACTGCCAATAAAGTTTTGAGAGCTGGTTATTAGTGGCCCACACTTTTTAGAGGCGCCCATGCCTTATGGCACCCATGCCTTATGTCACAAGTGTATTATTTGTCAAAAAGCATCCGAGCGGATACAGAAACCAGCCTTTCCTTTACAGCCTGTCTCAGTAGACTCCCCTTTTCAGCAGTGGGGTCTTGATATTATAGGTCCAATCAATCCACCATCCTCACAACAACATAATTTTATCATAACAACCACATATTACTTCACCAGGTCATCTGAAGCTACCGCATTAAGAACTATGAATACCGGTCAGGTAATTGCCTTTTTAAATTCAAATATTATTACTCGTTTTGGTATCCCTGACTGTTTAGTATTCGATAACGCTTCTTATTTTTAGTCTCTTGAGATGAGTCAGTTCACTCTAGAAAAAGGAATTAAATTGAAGTATTCTGCCAGCTATTACCCCCAGGGCAATGGATTGGCATAATCAACAAATAAGAATCTGATTAAAATCACCAAGAGAACGGTATCTGAGAATCACAAAAACTGGCATAATGCTCTGTTGTAACGCAATCTGGGCTGATAGGGTAACACCAAAGACTGTTGTAGGTAACTCTCCCTTCTTTATCGTCTATGGCAGAGAAGAAATTCTACCACCACATATTCTTCTTCCCTCACTACAACTATCATAGAAAATTCAAGAAGAATACTGTCCCCCTTTGGAGAACCGAATTAACGCTTTAATGAAACTAGAAGAGGTAAGAGCTCAAGCTAACCGTAAGTTATATCAACATCAACTAGTGGTCAAAATCTGGTTTGATTCTAACTCTGCCTTTGATAGGAACTTCGAAGTAGGTGACCTTGTCTTGAAATGGGACAAACCGCATGAGGGAAAGGGAGAGCACACCAAGTTTCAGAACTTATGGCTTGGACCATTTTTAATTGCTCAGAAATTGGGTCCCAGTTCTTTCCAATTACAAAGTCTAGAGGGACAGCCAAACACCTATCCGATGAATGGCCAAGCTCTGAAAATATATTTCGCTTGATGACAACCCTGTGTATACTATGTAAATATTTTTCTTTTGTTTGCTTTTCTTTTACTGTTTTGGTTTTGGATTTTTCCCCTTGCTCTTATTAGTTTTTGTTTTTGGAAATACACATACCTGCATTTTGAACTGTTCAGACAAAGAAAACAGAAAATTATTTCACTGAAATAACTGCTAAAAAATTGTCTAAACATCAATTATAATATACTTCTGAAATTTACAACCATGTTGGGCAAACATTGTTGAAGTTAACTGATTTCGATCTTTGAGAGAAGCCTGTAATGATCATCCATTATATTTTTACACTGTCCCTGTTCCTTAAGGGAATAACTCAGAAGATGTCTCCCTGCCTTAGAAGGTTGGTTTTGTAAACACACCATCTCTGAATCTTAATGAAGGAAAGTTTTGAAAAATTCTTTCAAGGTCTGTAAAAAATATGTCAAAAATATCATAATTTTCAGCATCACCCCGCTCAATTATATATCTTTAAAAAACTAAATAAATAATAAAAGAGCTGTGGGAAGTGCTTGTAAACCCGTCGGGATGCTGAACAGGTCTGATGGCAGTGGGTAAATACATGTATGATGCCAAGACAACTTCACCGGGGTACTGAACAGGCCCGCTGGTAGCGAAGCAATGTCGGGTATATGAAAATTTGCAAATATGAGATAACTTGACCTTAAAATGTCCTTTATTCTGATCTGGAACTTCTTGGAAGGATACGGATATTAGAGTGGGTTAAATGGAAACCCTGTCGAGGCTATGGACACCTGCTGGTAGCAGTGGCTCTGTCAACAGTATTGGAGATTTTATCTTTAATATCCTGGCTCGCTTGGAGATTAATAATGATGTTTAAACAATTTTCTGGTTGTTTTTGAGTTAGAATTATTCTTATTATCATAATCTGAATTTGTTCTTTTGGCAGAGATAACGGCTTATACCAGTGTGTCACCATTTTTGGTAGCCATTTCGCATTTTTATTCTATCTTTATAAGCTGCCTACACAAGTGTTTTGGAACCCTTGATTCTCATTGCAATCTTTTGAATAAAACAACATGATTATTTTGCGCATTCGCACACCTGCCTTTTGTTTTCGTTTTCACGACTGCAAGCGTGAAAACCTTGAATTTGAAGTCATGTCGATGGAACTAAAATTGTCACTGGATTATTATGGTTACTCTTGTCTATGTGTTCATTTCACTTATAATTCAATAATGGTCACACAGTTGGCAAGACACCAAATCTTTACTCGCCTTGCATTTTTAATATGACTTCATTTTATAAGTTTGCGATGCAATGGTATTCTAGTGATTGTGATTGAGTCCTTGATACAATGGTGGTTTGATGTTCTATTGTCTTTGGTCAAATTCTTTGGTGCAATGGTTTCATACAAAGCATAAGTTTTATGGTCAAAGATTTGGTGCTAAATTCAAAATATTGTTTTAAATCATGCAAACACTATTGTTGTGCAAATATTCGGGTCTACTTATCATTGTTTTCAATAGTTGTTTGATTCGCATTGTTTTTAACACACACCACTAGTGATTTGAATAACCATAGCGTCGTCGATTGTACATTCCGATATGAATGTTTTGCATGGGATTGTTTCATTCCACCACCTTCGCACACTTAGGCATTAATTCCTGCCTTGTATCTTGGGTTACCTCTGTTGGTTTTGGGGAAATATCTGAGCTTTCAGTCCTGCGTATACCCTGTTCAAACCCTTGTCCCTTTACCTGGCTCACTGTGTGCTCTCTCCTATGGCACCTGTGGTGCGCATATAACCTAATGGCATCCAAACGCTCCTGCTATTTGACAATGCTTGTGAAGACCTGGAGAATAGTGGCTGGCTAGTTTTGATCCAAAAAATTGAGGGTTTACACCTTACGGTCGCCCAATAGTTCACCCTCACATTCGACAGATGCAGGGCTAAGGTCGGGGATATCCAACTCGATCTAAGTGAGGAATTCCTCATCTCAGCTACAGGCTTACCAGCTAAAGGGCAGAGGTGGTTTAAGAACTCGAAAGTGGATGAGGTGCCATGGTCACTCCTATTCACATCGAGGAAAATTGTTAGTTGTGATAGAGGTATGCCTGTCACTGCCCTCAAGCCCAGGTGGCATTATCTATTGGAAATTGTTAAACAATTTGTGACTTGCGAAGGTCATTATGGTTTGGTATTTATTTATCATCTCAGGTTGCTTATGAATTTTATAGACTACTCTCTGAATATGCCTCACTACCTCCTACACAGTCTGTATAAAATGTCCAAATGATTTAAGCGTGAGAAGGATGATAGAAGCCTTTTCCATCACTGCTTGATCAAAGTCATTATTGTCCATCATTTGAAGCTTAGTGGTGACTGTTGGCAAGCCTTCCTATCAAGGAATGGCTTTGCCACTCTTGAGTGTGTTCAAATGGACAAGGTTGTGGTCACTGAAACCCTGGTTGGGCCTGCCGTGCCATCTCCAACCCTTCTACCCCCTGTCAAACCCTCGAACTGCCCCAAAATTGACCTACCCGATACCATGGCTAACCCGTGTGCTAAAGACAATACTAAGACCATCAAGAGGCCTATAAGGAAGAAAGGCAGAGGTGATACTGGTGTCAATAGTAAGGGAAATATGAATGCATGATGGATATCTAGATGTGCTCAGAACAAGCCCAAGCAAAACGTAGACCAGAAGCCTATTCTTTTGAGTGAGGATTCAGACTCTGAGATTGAATGCTTCTTGGCCAAGGAATACCCTTACTCTCAAGCCCTCTATTCTATGGAACCCTAGGACTATGTTTCCAGCCTACCTCTATGCCTCAAGGATGATCGTAACTTCCCAGGAATTAAGCTTCACAGTGGAACCCCTAGTAACTTGAAAGAACCCTCACCTGTAATGCCAAGGCCCGAGCAACCACCATGTATTCAATGCAATTCCTGTCTTGACCGTTACTACATGGATGTTCCCCGATTGCAATCTAAAATTAAATCATTGGAGGAACAAGTTACTGTGTTATCAAAGGAAAACGACAGGCTAAGCCAACGAGAAGAAGCAAAAGACTATGGGTTCAATTGTCTTCAGAAATGTCGAGGAAACTACGGCCTTTGCCAACTCAAAGTTATCCTAACCGAACCGTTTTCCTACAACCCAGGTATGATTATTTCAACATTGATTTTGAATGATTTGGTTAGCCGATTGTGTTCGCTCCCATTTAGTTCTGTTTGTTTAAATAGATTTAAAAACGATTCTGTTATTCTGATTTCGTTTTGAATTATGATTGCATTGAAGATTTGTTTGCTAAAATCGTATAGCTATGTTTTGATTGAATCGATTTAACATGATTGGATTGCTCTTGAATTAGTATAATGATTGTGTTGGCTCTAAGTTAGTTTGATTCATTTCTGTTTGGTTTGATTCAGAAACGATGATGTATGGCTTAAATTAGCATAGTCGTTTGTGTATACGTTGGATTAGTATCAAAGATTGGTTTGATATAGTTCTGTTAGTTTTAAAAAAATGATTCTATTAGATTTGTTTTGATTCAATAACGATTTTTTTAAGTTCTGAATTGACATAAACTATTGCGTTTGTGTTAAGTAAGTACGAAAGATTTGTTTGATCGGTTATAGTCTGTTTCGATTGAAATTGATTCAAAAAACTAAAATGATTTCGTTGGTTTAAATTATCAAAACAATTATGTCTGCTTCAAATTGGTAATAAAAAAAGTTGTTTGACAGAATGCATATATCCCTGTTATCATTCAGTTAATTAGACACGATTTTTTCTGTTTCAAATTGGCATAAAATATTTGGTTACTTCTAGAGTGAATGATTTGCTTTGCTTTAAATTAATAATTAAGGATTTGTTTAATAGGTCGAATGTATTTCTGTTATCATTTAGATTGATTTAAAATGATTCTGTTTGTAAATATGACCAACTACAGAATCGTGAGATTCTGTAGCTAGTCATAAAATTAAGATTTTTGTTAATTTTACAAATAAACATTATCTAAACTTGTTTATTCTTGTCCACCTACAGGTATATATGAATTTCAATGGGAAATTGGACATGCAGTGGCAATTTAGAACATGCTTTTGTTATATAGTTTTGGTTTTAGGTTGTTAGTTTTAATTAGAATTAGAGATTTGGGAGATTGTTCCCAGATTTTTTGTAAACAGTTTGTGATAATTCCCACAGGGATGTTTTACCCTGTGGGCTTTATATATTCATTAATTTTTGTAATGAACCCATCATTGTTGGGAGAACAAAGACTATGGGCTTATGAGGATACAAACTAGAATGAAAGTGGATGTCTTGTAACAACTTTAGCTTTCAACATGTCAAACTTTTATTTCAAGTTTTGTTCATATCAGTTTGTAATCAAATTATCGACTACTTTAGCTATCATAATTTGTTGCAGGTTGATGTGATTTGGCTTATGTGTTGTCCATATTTGATGTCTCTTATTTTACGTACAACAATTATCCTGTTTCAATTTAATGAGAAGAAAGTTTTTCTTCTTTGTTAAGTGAATAGTTATGTACAAATCTTCGCACTGGGATTTATCTAAATGTGATGATCTGTAAATTATAAGATTGTTGTTGTTTATGCCTTGTTTGTTCTGTCATTTGTATTCAAAGAGAATTGTTGCTTCCCGTTTATGAGAATCTTGTGGAAAGATCTGGTGTGGATTTCTCCCATCAAACGGATAAACCGGGTGCTGTGAACAGAACAAATAGAAAGCGTTATTCCAGGTTAGTTTGTTATTTGCAATTTAATAGTTAAATAAATTTGAGAATTCTCAGTAGTTTAGATAGATATTTAGTTCAGATTTATAGTTAGGATTGTTATCTTAATTACTTCGCTTAGTTAGTTTTCATTTCATTTCTCTCACATAAAAATTATAAAAATAAAAAATAATAGTTACACTGTCATAAGACATTTTTACCAATGATTTTTGCAAATTTAGATCAAAATTTGTATCCTGTAAATAATGTGCACATATAATTGAGATCTAATTCTGTTGATAGCTGAAGTTTTAATTTCATAGAATTATTGTTTTGTAATATTAGTTAGTGAACTGTATATATATTTTAGAATTGTATATAGTTGGTTGTAGTTAGTTTTTTTTTACTTAGATTAGTTTCTTTAGTTTAGTTTTTCTTTCACTTTCCTAGGACTTAGATCGGCCAATGGAGCCGCTAAACCCGACGGAGTGGATCATTGGAAATTTCTTGGGTTATTTAGACAACCCTGGACTGGATCCACCCCTCCAGTTGACGAGCGTTCAATTTTGCCCGTCAACAGGTTTCCAAGGTAAAAATCTCTGTGTAATGTTCATATTTGCCATTGTATCTTTTTTCTTATTTTCTAAATATCTATTTTTAGTAGATATTGTACAAGGTTAGAATTTACATTTGGTATCAGAGCTTTATTGGCTTCAGGGGGATGCCTTTGTGGTCAAGGGTTTGGCTCGGAACTGTAGGAAGCCTTGTTACAGTGGGAGATCTGCGGTATTGCTTTTCAGGTGAAAAGAAATGGCAAGCAATTCGAAGATGGAGATCAAGAAGTTTAATGGGAAACATTTTGAGCCGTGGAAGCTAAAGATGGAAGATATATTGGTGGATAGAGATCAGTGGATTGCGGTAGATCCAGGTAATGCACCTACAAGAACTTCTGTAGATGATTGGAAAAAGTTGGATCGGAAGGCAAAGAGAACAATCCGACTGTGTCTCTCTGATTCAGTATTAATGAATGTGTCAGAGGAAGCTATAGCCAAGGATTTATGGGTAGAGTTGGGGAATTTGTATCAGTCTAAGTGCCTGGTAAATAAACTATTCCTGAGAAAGAATATTTATAACCTCAAAATGAGAGATGGAGACTCGGTGGCAGAGCATTGGAATGGCTTCAATACTATGGTAAGTCAACTAGTATCTGTTGAGATTAAAATTTCAGATGAAGATAAATGTATCTGTTTCTTGTGTTCTTTACCAGACTCGTGGGATAGTCTGGTTTTGGCCATAGGTAGTAATACAAATTCCTTGAAGTTTGAGGAAGTGGTCTCATCTTTGTTGTCGGAGGAGAGGAGACAAAAGAATATGGAAGGACATAGCACAGACACATTATTTGCAAGAGGATGTTCCCACGAAAGAAATAGATTTAATTCCTCAAGTGGGAGAGCTAAGTCTAAGGGTAGATCTAAATCTCACAGAAAGTTTGTAAGGGTATGTTGGAGATGTGGGAAAGAAGGGCACTACAAGAAGTAGTGTAGATCCAAAGTTGAGAAAAATAAAAATTCTAAAGAATCTTCTTCTACAGAAGAAATGACCTCGAAGGAAGAAGGAGGGGATCTGTACTTGGCCTCTTCAAGCACACATGAGTATCATGAGGCATGGTTGATTGACTTGGGTGCATCCTTTCATCTGACTCCGCATAGGGAGTGGTTTTGCAAATATAAAAAGTATGATGGAGGTAATTTTTTCTTAAGTAATGATTCGACAACTAGAATCATAGGAAGAGGAAGGGTAAAGTTGAGGCTCATAGATGGAAGGATTAGAACACTGTCTGGTGTTCTGCACATCCTAGGTATGGCCAGAAATTTGATTTCTGTAAGAAAAATGGGAAATTTGATTTACTTGAAAAGGGATCTTCCAGGATGGTTTGAGGAGAAATGGTGTTGATGAGAGGAGTTCAATTTGGAACTATGTATAAGATTCTAGGAATCACTATTAATGATGGATGTAATATCTCCATTGTTCCTAATATTGAATTTGAAGAAGAAATAACTCCTACAGTCTCTGGAGAAAAGGTTATGTTGTGGCATCAAAGACTGGGGTATATTGGAGAGAAGGGTCTTCGACTGCCACACAGTAAAGGTATGGTTGAAGGTATGTCTAACTGTTCTTTGGATTTTGATTTCTGTGAACATTGTCTATATGGGAAGCAAAATCAGGTAAGATTCCCTTCTGGTGCAACAAGGGCAGAAGGAATTTTACAGCTGGTTCACAGTTATTTTTTTAGACCTGTGTCGGTCCCATCATTGGGAAAATCTATGTACTATGTCTCATTCATAGATGAATTATCGAGGAAAACTTGGATATATTTCCTCAAGAAGAAATCTGAAGTCTTTGACAGGTTTAAAGAGTTTAAGTCTCTTGTTGAGAATCAAATAGAGAAAAGAATTAAGGTGTTGAGGACAGATAATGGAGGAGAGTTCACAGAAATGAATTTGAAGAATTATGTAAGAAGTACGGTATAGCAAGGCATAGGACTACTCCATATACACCTCAGTAGAATGGAGTTGCATAAAGGATGAACAGGAAGCTGATGGAAAAATCAAGGTGCATGCTCAGTGGTGTGGGGTTAGGGAAAGAATTATGGGCAGAGGTAGTGGGTACTGCATGTTACCTGGTCAACAGATCACCCTCATTAGCGTTGGATGACAACATTCCACAAGAGGTATGGACTGGTAAGGAACCTTCTCTCACACATCTCAAGGTTTTTGGCTGTGATGCATATGTTCATGTTCCAAAGGAAAACATGAGTAAGATGGATAAGAATGCTGGAAAGTGTATCTTTATTGGACATAAATATGGTCTCAAAGGTTATAAGCTTTGGAACCCGGAAACTAAGAAGGTAGTGTATAGCCGAGATGTAGTATTTAGAGAAATGAAGGATGTTGTTAAACATGAAGTCCTACCAAGTAAGGAAGAACTAGAGAAGATAGAGTTTGATTTAAAGGATGATGAATCAGACTCTACAAAAGAACATGAATTGGAAGAAGAAGATCCTCATACTCTAGTATTGAGGAGATCGGATCAAGAAAGAAGGCTACTAGAAATGTATAGTCCATTTGATTTCCGTTCAAATTTTGATTTGTCTATTACTGATGATGATCCTAGAACTATCAAGGAGGCAGTGGATTCAAAGGATTGAAATCTATGGAAAAGGACCATGGAAGAAGAAATGACATCTTTGGATAAGAATGAGGCTTGGGATCTAGTGGAGTTTCCAACTGGAAGAAAGCCCATTGGAAACAAATGGGTATTTAAAAAGAAGCTGAATGCAGAAGGAAAAGTGGAGAAATACAAAGCTCGGTTAGTAGCAAAGGGTTATTCCCAGGTTGAGGGAATTGATTTTGGTGAGTTTTTTTCTCCTGTTGCCAAGTTAACCTCTATAATATTTCTGTTATCTATTGTTGTTGCATTTGATTTTGAAATAGGACAAATGGATGTGAAGACAACGTTCCTACATGGGGATATGGAAGAAGAAATCTATATGAAGCAACCAGAAGGTTATGCTGTGAAGGGTAAGAAGGAGCTGGTATGCAAGGTGAAAAAATCCCTGTATGGTTTAAAACAATCACCAAGGATGTGGTATAAAAAATTTGATACTTATATGCTGGGACTTGGATTCACAAGAAGCAAAGAGGATCACTGTGTGTATTTTAAATTAATTGGTGATCATTTGATTTATTTGGTCTTGTATGTGGATGACATGATGTTGATAGGAAACAACAAGGAGATTATCCAGGATGTGAAAACTTAGTTGTCCTCTAAATTTGACATGAAGGATCTCGGTATTTCAAATTTCATTTTGGGCATGGAAATTAAAAGAGATTGAAAAAAGAGGAAACTCTAGTTAAATCAGAGAAAATATGTCGAGACAATATTGTAGAGGTTTAATATGCAGGAATGAAAACTGGTCAAGGTTCCTATTCTTGTTGGTGTAAAGTTATCTGCGGATCAGTGTCCTAAGACACATGAAGAAGAGGAGGACATGTCTCATGTTCCATATGCCAGAGAAATTGGTAGTTTGATGTATGCAATGGTATGTACTAGACTGGACATTTCACATGTAGTGGGAGTTTTGAGTAGGTATATGTCAAAACCAGAGAAGGATAATTGGACAACAGTAAAAAGGGTTTTCAGGTATTTGCGTGGCACCGCTAGCTATGGATTGTTCTACGAAGGAATACTGGGATTGGACAAAGTGGTGGATATACATGGATTTGTTGATGCAGACTCGGCTGGAGATATGGATCGTAGGAGATCTACAAGTGGGTATTTATTTAAACTATTTGTAGGAGCAATAAGTTGGATGAGAAAAAGACAGGTTGTAGTGGCACTTTCAACTACAGAAGTTGAATACATGGCAGCCACTCATGAAAGTAAGGAAGCAATATGGTTACAAAGATTGTGTTCAGGTATTGGGTTGGTATAGCAAGCTATAAGAATAGATTGTGACAGTCAGAGTGCAATTTTTCTGGCAAAGAACCCAACTCATTATTCAAAGACAAAGCATATGGATATTCAATATCACTTTGTGAGAGACATGGTTGAAGAAAAGAAAGTATTGCTGATGAAGGTGGACACCTTGAAGAATGTTGCATATTCATTAACAAAATCTATGAGCACTGAGAAGTTCTCATAGTGTAGAGAATTCATGGGCATTGCTACCCTGGATTTTTAACTATGTAACCCTGTAACCCCCCGTGTGCAAAGAAAACAACAATCGGGAGAATGTTGGGTATGTGTTATATTCTTTGCATCGGGACCGCATTATATTCAAGTGGTTTTTCGGCACATGGTTTTTTTTCCAATGGTTTTCTATTTCCAGTTAAGGAATTAGGGTTTTGCACTAATCTAGGTCATTGGGTTAGGGTTTTGGATGCTGCTAGCTCCTATATGTATTTTGTATTGTAAACATTGTAACACAATGAATGAATATAGAATATGTTGGCTTTCCCAGTTTGGGTTTCCAGAGGAAAAATATCTGTGTAATGCTTTTATTTGCCATTGTATCTTTTATGTTCTTTTCTAAATATCTATTTGCAATAGATATTGTACAAGGTTATAATTTACAAATAAGTCTCAGGAAGAATTATCAGGCTCTATGTGATGGTTGGTTGATGGTGATGATTTAATGTAAAGTTTTATTATCTCTCATATATTCTTGGGTGGAAGGAAGGGGCAAGGATGGAGAGGTCAACCCTATCTTAATATTGGAAGATTGTACCTTCCTCTTGGAGGATTATCCCTCCCTTTATATTTGGAAGATGTAGCTACCTTTGGAAGTAATTACTTCCCTTGAACAATAACTATTGATTATTTATCATATATTGTGCATGGTGTATTGTGGTGTATTGGTGTAACTCTTATACTATTGTTCATTTCTCATTGGATATAATTGAATGGTTTAAGTATATTTTGAAAAGGTTTTTAAATTGTACCTGATATTGATTTACCCCCCTCTTAGTATCAATGATTGGTATCAGAGCGGGTTAACTTCAGTACAGTTTAACCACTGGAAAGAAGATCCTAATAATAAATGGAAGAAAAAATTCCAAATGGGATTCCACCATTTGATGGAATCAATTTTGAATACTGGAATAATAGAATGGAAAATTACTTGAAAGATCTAGGACAGATGTTTGGTTCTCATTTGCTTCAGGATACAATGCTTTGAAGAAACCAAAGACTGCAACTCAGAAGGAAGCAAAAAGGAACAACAAATTGGCAATAAATACCACCCTGGATGGATTGACAGATTCAGTGAAATCCAATGTGGTATCATGTGCATCATCAAAAGAGATTTGGGACAAGCTACAAGTAATTTATGCAAGGGAAGAAGCAGAAGAAGAAGAAGAAGAAGAAGAAGTTGAAGCAAATTACAACATCTTAGATTTCAAAGAAGCAAATAGAGGTCAGTTCCTTTGCTTTAATTGTGAAGGAGTAGGACATGTTGAATTTGAATGTCCTCATCCAAGGATTGAAAGAGATGACACTAAAGAAGAAAAGTCCAATGAAGAAGAAGAAAAACATGAAGCATAAATCATTCAACAAGAAGATGAGAATATTAAAAAATTGAAGCATGTTGAGATTGAAAATAGCAATCTCAAAGACACACATAGAAAACTAAGAAGTGAATTGGGTAGTTGTGAAAAGACAATTGTAATCTTGAAGAAACAATTAGAAGAATTTGAGAAACTAAGAGAAGAAAACATTTCCTTGAAAAATCTACTTGAAGAAGAAAGAAGAATAAGAGAAGTAAGGAATGTCCAAATGTTGAAGAAAGAAGAAGATTGTGAGAAACTTGAACAAGAAGTTGTCTCATTGAGGAAGAGCTTAAGAAACTCTCAAGTGCCAAAAGACTTAAC
>JZKD02S1593909.1:344409-377194 GCA_000966675.3 Picea glauca
GTAATAAGACCTAATAGAAGCTTCCGCTTCTAGAAGGATCTTCCTCTAGATGCTTCTTTTTAGTATAAATAGGAGTCGAGGGTATGAGAACCCTAGATTGGATATTATTGTAACAAAGCGCTGCTCGATTGGAGGTTGACCCCTCGAAGAGGCCTGTGAACATTGCTATCTGAATCAAGTGCTATTTTTGTTCAAGTGCTATTTTTGTTGCTATTTCGTATATCATTTATGTGTATTGTGAAGATTATGCTGGATATTTTACTGCTATTTTGTTATTTCTAGCATTTCGTTTCTGTTCTGCATATTTTATATATCTGGTATCTTGCACTTTCCCTTTCTACATGTCGGCATACATTATGGATGGCATTTGTTTTATGACTCCTTTCCCTCTTATGAGCTGGAGCTAGACCCTGAAAAATGCCGTGTCCATACATTTCTATCACTCCAAGATGTGGGAGGATAAATCCACACATATCTTCTATGAAATATGTCATTAAGTAGTGGTGCCGATTCATGTCACCCTATACGGTTTCTTGCCTCCAAGAATTTCAGACAATATAATTTGCAACCTGGGTAAAATAACAGACCGGTATATTGAGGAAATTGTTTCCTACATCAAGGTCTTTGGGTGTTCGGTTCCCCCCCATGATTTACCAAAGTTTTTACCAGATCGGATGGTATGCTAAGAGGTATCATATCAAAATGTGACAGGGGGCATTAGTAAAGAATTAAAAGCGTCCCAGAAAAAGGTATGGCCAACCTTCCCTCTTCAGGTTGGTATGTTCTCATTGTTAGATTTCGGCCATTGGAAAGTAGAGTTTGCAGCCCTAGAAGACATCAAGTTGATTAATATTGAGTTCAAGAGGCACGATCCCCAGAAGATCGTTGAAACCCTCCTGTCTCTATACAATTTAAAGAAATATGTACACGCGATTTCCCTGCAAGATGAAATATTTAGGGGAGTCAGGTCATACCAGGAAGTGTTGAGCAGAGTCTGAACTCTAGCTTCATGCCAATTATCTAGTTTCTACAATTTCCAAAGGCACAAAAGAAATATTTTTCCTAAGGTTTTACAAGGAGAACCAATAACACCTCCATATATAAAGGAAGCTACACCTCAGGGTTTAGAGGGAGGAAGTTCCAACGAAAAAGATACTCAGGAAGATCCGAAGAAAGATGAAGTTTTAACACAAAAAGTGGATACTGCATTATCCAATCCACCAGGTAATCAAGGAAAAGATCAATTTGAAACGTTGATAAAAAAAAGGGACAAGATACATCACCATCCACACCAAATAAACCAGCTACCAACACAACAAAGAAACAATCGTCCACCGAGATAGGTATCCCAATTATGTCATTAACACCTTTACAGTCAAGTCAAGGAAACCAAATGCTGAAGTCATATTTATAGAGGGCCTTACTCCGATTTCAACCAAAGAAATGCCTCCCTCAGAATTCTTTTTCAATAAGAAGAGGAGGACCGTAGTTAAAAGAGAAACACATAAAAAATATGGTGCAACAGTTAAAAGGAAAATAATGTTGTATGATAGAAATGGCCTAGATGATACCAATTTCACTATGGAAATGACAGGCTTAATAGGTGCCTTTTCCATGATCAATCAATGTTCAGTATCAAATCTAGTGGAGCAACTAAAACAGAGAAATTTGTTGGTAAGGAAGTTGCAAGACCAGATGATAACTATGGAAACATATGTGAGAAATAAGATGAACAAATATTTTTAATAGGTCAGAGCTGGTGACAGACAATAAATTCAACAACTAAAAACCAACCTAGATGAGCTATATCAGAATTCACAGGCCAATAGAGAATTATCCACTCAACAGGAAGAATTTATCAAGCAACTACAGGCCAAGATAGACTTGGCTGAAGGTACAGTAGTGGATATGGAATATTTCCAAGCTCAGGCACTAGAAGTACATGAAAATATGGGATCAGCCTAGCTAGATCATTTTACGAAAGTGGAAGCCATTCAAAATTGTTATTGAGTGGAAAACATTTATCTGAATAAAATTTACATTAAGGAAAGAGAATCCCTTACAACTCGGGCTAAGTTTCAGGAGTCTATCATGCTGTTACCAAGGGATGTTGCATAAGAGGTTCCTCAATTGTCTCTTTCCGAGCAAACCCAAGGAGGCATAATTTTGAAGGCCCGAGAAACAAATCTGGCTGAAAGAAAAAGATTGGCTAGAGAGGTAAATAAAGCTCATGAAGAAGCATTATATTCACTAGACAAAGGTTTACTTGATGTTGAAGGAGATAGTACCTTCGAGGCCCTAGGGCATATTGACATAACAAAGAACCAACATAATTCTAAGACAAGCAAAGAAGAAGCCTGGACGACCATCCAACAAATGAACCAAGTTGATCTTATCCAAATAAACAAATGGATAGTAGATCCCAGTTTGCAGATACAAGCCACATATTTGGGAGTGAAGAAGATACAGGAGAGGTTGCCTCAGATAGAAAATAATCTATACATTTTCAAAGCAAGCGATGCAACAAAACCTTCTGGGTTGGTAGTACAATTAGTAAGAAGATACATCCAGTGTGTGAATATGGAAAAGATGGAACATATGGAAACAAGTAAGGAAACATGTATATAATACTCACACAGGTCATGTTCGGATGCCAGTTGTTTCCAGGCTGAAGGATGAGGAGAAGAAATGTCTCTTCCAACAAATGAAGAGACAAAGGAAATGCTAATGGAACCTTTCAGTTTTTCATATTGTAATATTTACTACTTCTAAACTATGAGAAGTCCAACCGTTAGGTTGAGACCATTTTGTATAAGTACACATATTGAAGACTTATTTCGGGCCTCTTATTGCCAATTGTAATAGAGAAAAATCTCCTTATAGAATATTAATACAAGTGCACACAAAGATTCCAAGTTTTGTTCAAATCTGGGTTATGTGTTTCTTTTGTCTTCAATTTCTTAATTTCCTTTATGTATTCTTGAATAAATGTTTGATTCCAATTTAGTACAACAACTAATGTAATATTATTGTATCAATAATTTATTGAGTAAGCAGTTTTTACTCTATATTTACTGTGAGTAAATCAAGACCTGGTTATTGTCTAGGTTACTGTATTTTTATGCTTTATTCAAGGTTATACTAATCTATTTTCTTCTAATGCAAAAAGATGAGACTCTTCTGTAATGGATGCCTTTCTTTGTTTTACAGTTTTGTAATTTTCCTTCACATCATTTATTATTTCGATTTTGACTCAGATACAAAATACAACCTCTGTGCTGCTACACGGTTAATTTCATTAAGGAATTTTTCTCATATAACTGAGGTAGAAAAAGAATTTTAAAACACAATCTCAAAAACTTTCCTAATGCCTGACATTATCCTTTGAGCCTTAAGTTTAATCTCAGGACCAACATATTTTTGGTACCATTTCCAGGGACGGAGAAACGAAGTTACTTTTCCCTAGAAAAACGACAAGGTAACATTCTATCTTTGATAGTGAAAAAAAGATTGAATACTATATTAAGGCTATTTTTATCTTTCACTTGGCGACTCCACCACAGATAAAATGGAATTATGTCGAAGGAATACCAGAAAAATCCCAGACGATCAACATACCACCCTTGTATCCGATCCCGAAAGGTTTTTAAAACCAAAGGGATACCTCAAGTTGACTCTTGCATTGACATGTAAGAAGTACCAACCAAAAGTTGCACAAATCAATACTAAGGTTTCGGGTGAAGACTCAACTCCCGAAAAGGATTTTAAACAAACACCCTCTACTGAGGAAGTCGTACCTGAAATAAAGATTGAGATTGAATATTCTAATACTCCTAATTGGATTAACAAAGAAATCACTTCTATACCCACTGTTGTTAATTTTGTGTCTACCTCATCCTCGCCAGAATTAAAGGTTTTGGTGCCCCAAAATCTTGAAGAGCATACTCTATAACTCGATTCATCTCCTGTCGGTTCCCCCATTTACACATCTTGTAAGTCTGAAGAAGTTAGTCTACATTTCTCTTTACCTCCCCTTATAGATTTTGCTTCGCCTAACGATCGTTTTCCATATTTCCCTTTACCACACCCCGAGGAAGTCCAAAGGTCACCACTTAGGTCCCTAGAAGTTTTCAAAAACCCTCTTTTTGACTCCCAAAGTTCATCCCCCAGACTCTCAATGGCTGCTATTGGAGGAGGTGGTGTCGGAGGTCCAAGAAAACCTCCACCCCCTAGGATTTTCGCTAAAGTAGCTGCCAAATATGCTCCTTTAGTTCTTCCTCCCATTATTCATGATTTACCTGAAAAATTACATGTAGAACTTACCAAAGTTTACAGGGGAAGGAGATTTAACAACTATAAAGCACATAACATTTTTCGATCAGTTCGCCAACATTCTTGGCACTGAGCATGAGGATGTTTACTCAAGGCTCCTAGTGAAAAAATTTAAGGGGAAAGTACGAATCTGGTTTCGAGGGCTCTTGACGATCCGTGAGGTCTTATGATGATTTAGAAAATGATTTTTTTAAGACTGTGGGGAGAAAAGAAAAATCACCTGTACTCTCTGACGGAATTCGGGGCTCTGAGAAAAATGAATTTCGAGTCGGTCCTAGAATTCACCCAGAGGTTTAACAAACTCTATCATAATATCCCAGCATAATTCAAGCCCTCTCAACCCACAACTAAAGTGACTTTCACAGGGGCTTTTGAGCCTGACTTTTCCCTACTTTTAAGGGAAAGGAGATCTTCCACCCTCATGAGAATGCAGGACAATGCCATAGAAATCGAGTCAAACATGATGGCATTAGGTAAACTAAAATCCAATGTTGAGATAGGAACCAAGGAACCTAGATGCTTCAGAGAACAAGCAGGATCTTTTGTATCTGGAAAATATACGGAAGAAAAAATGGACGATATGGCTAAGATAATTAAATATTTTTCCAATAAAATCTCTAGAATGGAACTAGACCAATCCAAACCTGATCCATTTGCTAGAAAATATTTAAGGAGAAAACCCAATTCTCAGAAACAACAGAAACAAGTAAAAAACAAAGATAAACAAATCCAGGCTCCATTTAAGTCAGAAAATTTTATAGGAGATGATATACATGATTACGAAGGGTTAGAAGAGGATGTAAACAACCTTAGTGATGAATACCATGAACCTCACCTAACTAGACAGGACTATGAAAAATATCTAGAACAAGAGCCCCTGTTTAGTAACGAGGAAAGTATAAACAACCTGGGAGAGTCTGCATATCAAGGAATCGCCATCTCCATAATGGCTGAGATTCAACATAAGTATAATTTAGGGCCCAAAGAAACAAGTACCACAAGTGGTCCACCAAAAAATATCCTATTAAGAAACAAAGTGAATGAGACAGCTGTAACTAAACAAACAGATGAAAAACAAGCTGCCCAAGCCAAAACAGTGGAAAAACAAGCTACCCAAGATAAAAGAGTTGAAGCCAAAGAAACACAAACTAAGAAAAAATAAAATATAGAAACACAAACTTCAACTAGGGAATGCGAAAAATCCCCATGCCCCTGTTTGAGCTTGCTAAGAATCCAATTTATAAAAAATAGATCACTAAAATGATTAACTTCTTAGATGTAGGATGTTATGCAGATGTAATAAATTTACAAGATGAAAAACCTACGATTATGTTTGGTTTGCACATTGAAAATGCTAAGGATTTTGTAGCTCTTTTCTATATTAAATTAACTATGCATGATCATTTACTTCATAATTGCATGTTAGATTTTGGGGCCTCACACAACTTAATGCCTAAATCTATCATGGAAACGTTGGGCCTTGAAATCACTAGACCTTATCAGGATTTATATTCTTTTGATTCTAGAAAGGTTAAGTGTCTGGGCATGATCAAGGATCTAGTAGTGAATCTTGCACATATTCCTGTAAAGAGCATCCTTATGGATGTTGTTATTGCTGACGTCCCTACCAAGTATGGAATTCTTTTATCCAGGTCCTGGGGTGAACAAATCGGAGGCTCACTTCAACTGGACATGACATACGCGACTATCCTGATTTTTGGTGGAAAATTTACTCGATTGTACAAAGAGACTAGAATGGAATATATTGTAAGTGACCCTCAAAACCCAAATAATTATCTAGTCTATGTAACTGATTAGGATCTAGTAAATTGTATTTTATCTTTAGACGATGATTTTGATGACTATATAGAAGAAGAAAATAAAAAAATAGAAAAAACACAGAAAAATGTAAATACTAGAGAAGGAGTTTGGAAAATATTTTTTGATCACACTTAGTCCTGTGAAGGAGCAGGAGTAGGGGTGTTATTTATTGCACCTGAAGAGGAATATTTCATTCCCTTTTCATACATACTACAATGGGAAATCGATTATACAAATAATGTCTGTGAATACGAGGCTCTGGTTTTAGGATTGGAGGCTACTAGGAAACTAAAAATTGAAAAACTAATAGTTTATGGTGATGCAGAACTTATCGTAAAACAAATAAAGCAACAATATCAGGCTAAAAACTTGAGGCTAAGGTCATATAGAAATTTTTCCTGGGATCGAATCGAGAATGTTTTCTCATCTTTTAACATTCATCACATCCCAAGAATAGAAAATCAACAGGCAGATTCCTTGGCCAAAGCGGTTGCAACATTTGTGCCTCCTACTATCCTAAAGCTGAAGTATCATATAGATATGAGACATAGACATTCAATCCCAAATAATGTGTAACACCGATAGGTCTTTGAAGATGATTAAAAGATTAAAAAATTTCTAGAAATGGTTGGTGAATTCTCTAAGACTCATATAGATCAAGAAAACCAGAATGATCATATCTGGATCATGCAAGAAGATGAAGATCCTGAAAAGTTTGAAGATAAGATCGTAAATCATCAGATGCTAGTACTTAAGAAAAATCCGATACCCAGAGGTTTGATACCATTAGAAATATTGTTTGACAAAGACGACATACCCTTGAAATCTACCCTACGACCTCAGCCCTATTATAAAGATGTCTTTGCCTGGTCATATCATGATTTAAATACTTACGATACCTCTATGATTGAACATAAGATTCCGTTGAAGCATGGTATCAAACCTTTTAGACAAAATTTGAGATAGATAAACCCTATCCTCTTACCTGTAATAGAAAGAGAGGTCAAGAAGTTTCTTGAGGCAAAGATTATTGTTCTACTTAGATATTCTGAATGGGTAGCAAATCTCATACCCGTCAAGAAGAAAAGTGGAGAAATCAGGCTTTGCGTGGACTTCAGAAATTTAAATTGGTCATCACTAAAGGATAACTACCCACTTCCAAAGATGGATCATGTACTGGAAAAAGTAGTTGGAGATAATAGAATTTTGATGATCGATGGCTTCTCAGGTTATAACCAAATTGTGGTCCATGAAGATGATAAAGAAAAAACTACATTCACTACTCTGTGGGGAACTTTCATGTATGATAAAATGTTGTTTGGTTTGATGAATGGAGGGGCCACTTTCCAAAGATAAATGGATATAGCTTTCATCGGTGAGAGGGATAAGTTTGTTGTTATTTACTTAGATGATCTAACAATCTTCTCGAATTCTGATGCAAAACATCTGGTTCATCTTAAACAAACCTTTGAGAAATGTAGACAATTTGGTTTGTCTCTTAACCCTAAAAAGTCTCATTTTTCTATGCAAGAAGGAAAACTTCTGGGTCATATAGTTTCAAAATATGGAATTAAGGTCAATCCCAAGCAAATTGAGGTTATTGACACAATAAACATTCCTAGAAATAAAAAAGAAATCCAGTCTTTTTTAGGTAAAATAATGTTTTTGAGGAGGTTTATCCCTAACTTTGTTGAAATTGTCAAATTAATTACAAATATGCTGAAGAAAGACAGTGAAATCAAATGGATGACCGAAGCTAAAGCATCATTCGAGTGAGTTAAAAAAGATATAAGTGAAGCTCCAGTATTAGCTAGTCCTAATTGTACTAAATAATTCTTAATCTTCTCTTTCACATCTGAGCATACTATCACAGTTGTACTCCTACAAAATAATGAAGAAGGTTTTGAGAAGTCGATAGCCTTTTTCAGTAAAAGTCTTAGAGATGCCAAAACCAGATACAACATACTAGAAAAGCAAGCCTACGTGATGGTGAAATCTCTCAAATCTTTCAAAACACATGTATTGCACTCCAGAATAATCACCTATGTGCCAACAAGCTCTGTCAAATACTTACTGGTACATCCAGACAATGATGGTAGGAGAGGTCGGTGGTTATCCAAAATTCAGGAGTTCGATCTAGAGGTCAAACTGATTAAGCTGGTTAAAGGTTAGGGTCTGGAGAAATTATTAGCATAATCAAATTTTAGATCACTTGGGATAAATCATCTAGAATCACATGGACCTATTCCAAACATAGGAGAACCAGATGATTAAACCCCTACAGTCCATATTGAAGATAATTTTTCTTCCTCTGACAGGTATCATGATATCATTTCATATCTCCTCACTCTTCGGTGCCCAAGAGATATGACTCCATCAAAAGAAAGAACGCTGAAACTACACACAGTTAAGTACTGTATTATTGAAGGATAGCTATACTGGAAAGACCCCCTAGGTTTCTTGCTACGTTGTTTAACATAACGTGAAACAGAGGATGTCATAAATGAATTTCACAAGGTAGTGTGTGGAGGACATCACGCTTGGAGGGCCATGACCTACAAGATTCTAAGAGCTGAATATTATTGGCCGAAGTTATTTACTGATGTGAATACTAAAGTCATAGCCTGTAATCCTTGTCAATTGTTCTATGGAAAGAAAAAGCTCCCTGCACTATCTCTGGTCCCAGTCAAGATAGAGGCTCCTTTTCAACAATGGGGCCTGGACTTCATCGAAGAAATCCACCTACAATCGAGTGCCCAACATAAGTGGATTTTAACTGCTACTGATTATTTCACAAAATGGGTGGAAGCCAGTCCAACTCGAAATTCCATAGATTCGGTAGTTATAAAATTTTTGGAGGAGAACATCTTATCCAGATTTGGCTACCCCCAGAAGATAGTTACAAATAATGGTCAAACTTTCAAATCTATGGAAATGATAATTTTTTGTCAAAAATACAACATTGTGCTGGGCCATTCTAAAGGCTATTATCCTTAGGGAAATGGGTTGGCCAAATATTCCAACAAAATTTTGATGAATATTATCAAGAAAGTATTAATGGAGAATAAGAAGGCTTGGCATGTCCACCTAAAGTACGTCTTATGGGCAAACCAGATCGACACTAAGAAATCAATAGGTATGTCTCCTTTCCAAATGGTTTATGGAACCGATGTTGTTCTCCCTATTAATATATCCCTTCCAGTAATTAAGATGTGGAAAGATGGAAATGAAAAGACGAATGATGCAACGAGGAGGGTAAACCAAATAATTGAAGTCCAACAAAACAGGGCTGAAGTCGATGACAGAATTCAAAAATATCAATATAATATGAAATCCCTTTTTGAAAAAAAGGTGAAAGACAAGGAATTTCTTCCTGGTGATTTAGTTTTGAAATGGGATGCCAAGAAAGAAGATGCGGGTAAACACGACAAGTTTTATCATCTCTTGTTTGGACCATTCAGGATTGCATCTACAAAGGGTAATAATTATTTCCTACTGGAAAATCTAGACATGAAAACTTTTTATGCCCCTATCAATGGGTGCTATCTAAAAAATTTTATGCAATAAACATGTTTCACAATACCATTGTATATACCGGTTTGGTTTTTCTTTTCTGTCACAATTTTGTTCCTTTTCGTAGGTTGCCTAAATTTTACTTTTAAATAAACCTAGTTTTATTTATTACTCCGAAAATAAAAAATAAAATATATGTATTCCATATCATTTCTATGTTACAGAACTCTTTAATTATTTCCTTTTTTTCAGAATTTTTATTATCAGATGACAATTAAGGAGGTATCAGAATACAATGCCCAGTTTTAGAATATTTGTTTTCTCTGAAAACAAGTGATGAATTAATAATTGCTTTGGTTGAAAATATAAATGAAATCCAAGGTATGAACTCCTTTACTTATTACCAAAATACCCAAAGAAATCTTATAAAGTCTTAATAAGGTCATACTCATGTGAAACATGGTCACCTGATCAAAGAGCAGAAGGACATAAATCTCTAGTTTTCCAAATTAAATAAAAATGATACCAAAATAAATAAAAATGAAAAGGAAAATAAGAATAAAAAGAAGCTTGATAATGAAGAATTAAACTTATGTGGAAATGAGATCCCTTTTCAAAACCTATGATTCCTCATTCTGTTTCCATCTAGCATATATGAAAGTTCTTACTCTATCCTGATTTTCGCTACCTGACCTTAAATCTTCACAGAAAGAAAGATTTTTGCCTTACCTCCGAAAACTTAAAGAACATATCTTCAAAAACAAGTTTAGGTGAAAATATTTATGTTCCTCTGATTTTAACTGAGAGAAAGTATGTCTAGACTAATCCTGGTAACTTTAGCTCTTCTAACAAATTTTAACTGATTAATTCGCTCAAGGAAAATCCCTGCAAAAAAAAAATTCCCCATGAGATATTCCCTATAGGAAAAGATTTATTGAAGATTGGGAGAGAGGTAGATCAGAGTACAATAAAAAATAGTTGATAGACCTTCATTGTTAAATCTTATGCAGATATCATCCCTGTATTATTAATACAATTGATTTCCCCCACTTCAAAAGTATAACAAAATATAAGACATATGGTGAAAGGAAATTCATAAAATGATTGCCCCATCTAGTCCAAGACAAATGGTGAAAGGAAATTTGTAAAATTGATTGCCCCCATTTTGTCAAAAAGATATGATGAAAGGAAATTCATAAAATTATTTCCCTCATCTCAAATAAAATGCAAAAATTCTATTTGGAGTGGTGAAAGGAAATTCAATGGGAGATGTAGATAACTTCATCGGGGTATTGAACAAGCTCGCTGGCAGTGAATTAATATCTATGATATCTATAAGGATTTCATACATGTATAAACATACTCTGGAAGCTAGTTCTCTTTCTGATAATATTTACATTCTAAACTGACAAGGGATTTCCTAAAGAAATTGTTAAAATTACTGTGCCTTGATGCAAACAAAATCAACCAAAGTATGGTACTTCAATTAAAGTTATTTTGATTATCTTAAACAAATCTAAAATCAATTTTGGGAAAAGGGAAACTATTAATAGCCTAAACTCAAGATCAGTAAATGATTGTGTTTTTGAAAGTTTTTCGAGACACGGTTGAAGTCTAATTTCTTTCTGTATGATTTTTTGAAAATGTGTTTCTCATAAACCCAATGATGAGTCCATTTACCCAATAAAGGCACTTGGTCTATTGTTCTTCCACGCCTCGTAGGGAGATGTCATCCCCAGATGCAGCCTATGTTGAAAAACATATAAATTCTAAGCCTTGAGCTTTACTTTATCCTTTTTATAATAACTTAGAAGTCAGTTTTCAAATGTTCAAATCAATTTCTCTTTTAGTATTAAGGCACACACGATGTCCATCGTCGATTAGATTCCCCCGTTGATCGAATGACCCCTTTTCCCCAAGTTTTTGGAGCCGCCTGATTGTTAAAAGGTCAAACCAGTAGAGGCTCCTTTGAAGTTTCGTGCTTCGGGCGTTTCGCCATGTCACAACTTCAAATTCCCAATACCCGAAAAGTGTTCGAAAATTCCTAGTCATAGTACACATATACCTTCCTAAAGTCTTGACACATCACTACGGGTAACAGCTTGTTGAAAATTTAATAAAAGTTAACTTGCCAATACATGAAACAATAAATGCCAAAAATTTAAACACCAATTAATAAAGTTAACCTCGATTAAAGTTTAATTAATAACTTCTCACATTTGGAGTTCGGATGTTCGCCATCCATCACATTTTGAATTCCCGAAGTCTGAAATTTCAAAATACCTTAAACACTAAGCAGGGTTAATTAAAGTTGAAAAATAATTATTCAATGATTAATCATTTCATGGTTTTGGGTTTCAGGAATTCGATATCGAAGCTACTATCAAAATCCTGAAGTCCAAAAACCCGAAAACACTTAAAGTTAAAAACAATTAATTAATGTGTTAAACAAAATTATCTCGCAATTAATTTTTCGCTAATTCACAATTTGGGAAATTTCAAATATCATTCATCCAAGTTTCTGATCGTGAACCACCAATATTAATGGCATTAATCACGACTCAATGACAATGATTTCAATATAGATCATAGATCACCGCCTAGATCTTTTCATTAAGGTAAATGAATGCATCATGAGTAAAGGTATTGGAAAATCAATACACTTAAGGTGAATAAGGATATTGGATTTTGAATTCTATTTCCATTCTCGTAGAACAACAAGTTTTAGCAAACTAAGAAGTTTACGTGTTTTCCTGTAATAGGTAACACAGTTCTGAGCTCACTAATATCATGGCACCATGAAAAATGGCTAAAGGAGTTGGTGAGAGCATGAACTCGAACACATATGTTCTCTCATATACCTCACCGAGAGCTATATATATTGTGAAAACCTAGACACAGGTGTTTGATATTCTACAACACAAGCTGATAAATTTCCCAGAGGATTCAGGTGACGAAGTGACCGAAACCCATGCTACGAAGCTCAGGGATATATCTCAATCAGAGCTACACAAAATAGCTGTGCGACTGAGGTTCATGTCGTATAACGACATGATAGGATGGGCCCTAGAGAATGTTGACATTTCAACCAGGAGCATCTGCAATTCACAAAAGGTTGCTATTGGGTCCTTTCGACCAAAGCATATAAAAGTAATGTACAAATTATCCCCCACTTTTAAATACAATTATAATGCCACTTTCATAATGGAGTTTGACAAAGAAGAGTGCACACAATATGGAAAAACTACCCGGATTTAATCAAGGACTGGTGGGGACACTCTGAGAAATCTAGAGAAGACACCCATGGCATATATGCAACAACATCATTAGACACCCATATGATTTATGTGGATATGATGTTATTTAGACTTTTTTGGAAGAGCGGCTCTGCTCACTTCCTGTTACCACGGGTACCTATCATGCATGAAGTAGCAGAGGGATACTCTTTCAACTAGTCCAAGATATTATTAGACAATCTAGCCATGGAAATCACAGAGTATCAGTAGATGAAGGCCAAAGGGAAACCTGCAATTTCTACATGTCAGAATACATTATGGATGCCATTTGTTTTATGATTCCATTCCCTCTGATGAGTTGGAGCTGGACCCCAACCAACACCGAGCCCATACATTTCTATCACTCCAAGCTGTGGGAGGATAAAGCCAAATGTTTCTTCTATGAAATATGTCATTATGTAGTGGTGTCAATTCATGTCACCCTATACATTTTCCCACCTCCCAGAATTTCATACAGGATCATGATCAACCTGGGTAAAATAGCAGATTGGTATATTGAGGAAAATTTTTCCTACATCAAGGTCTTTGAGTGTTCGGTTCCCCCCCATGATTTACCAAAGTTTTTACCAGATCGACTGGTATGCTGAGAGGTAGCGTATCAAACTATGACAGGGGTCATCAGTAAATAATTAAAAGCGACCCAGAAAAAGGTATGGCCAACCTTCCCTCTTCAGGTTGGTATGTTCTCATTGTTAGATTTCGGCCATTCGAAAGTAGAGGCTATAGCCCTATAAGATGTCAAGTTGGTTAATATTGAGTTCAAGAGGCACGGTCCCTAGAAGATCATGGAAACCCACCTGGCTCTATACAATTTAAATAAATATGTACATGAGATTTCCCCGCAAGATGAAATATTCAGGGGAGCCAGGTCATACCAGGTGTTATCAGATAAACTTGTTAAGACCTTGAGAATTTGTGGTTTCTACCTAAGTCATGTCATCCAAGTATTCATTTTTCATTGTCTACAACACTAAGAGTGGTCAAATAGTGACACAAATCAAGCGAGTGGGAAAATATCATTTTTCAACGGCGAGGATCCATCGATGGAGAACATCAATGGTCATCGAGTAGTCGGGGCCGTGAATTTGCTTGAATATTAGTGCCAGGGAAGAGGCCCAAGATCAAAGGTCAAGAAAAGAATTAATCTGGGCCATAGATATTGAGGAGATAGGTGGAAGTCATCCAAAGTTTCACAGAAATGACTATCGGGAGTTTTGAAATGAGGCAAGGGATTATCCCCAATGGCCGAAGTCAAGAACAGATCTGGTCTATCCATTAGGGAGGAAACATGGTGCACAATCAGCATAGTCATGATTTCGTGAATCGGGAGTTCGAGAGTCGATCGCGTCGGAGATTTTTGAAACATGAAATAATGAAAATATCACATCCGTTGATCAAAGGAAAAAGATGGACCGTTGGATCAGTTTTTTGTGATTTCCTGAGTCGGGAAAGAAATAAGGTAGAGTCTTGATGACTCACGAAGCACAAAGTCGCAAAATTATCTAGGCCGTCAAATTGTGAGCAGAAGGTCGTTGATCTGACATCGACGACTTCGGAGGATTGGGAATCGAGAGTTTGGGGTTCTCATTGATAAGTGCATCCATAGCCCGAAACCCCGAAATGTGAAATCCTTATTTCACGATTTCGCAAATCAGAGGTTTCACAGGAGCAACATCTCTTTCTCCCGAAACGTGAAATCGTGAAAACCCTTGGGAATTGGGCCCACGGTCCTAGCACCCGGTCACAAAGGAAGAAGGTCGAGGAAAGGGGGCTAGCGCTCATCCCATATCCAGTAGTTCATATGGTCGGGGGAAATATAGTGGCCATCCATCTTGAAGCAGGTTTGACTGCCAATCTCAGCAGCCATTTTGTGATTTTGGGCATCATGATATTGAAGCCAAGATGGGGCGAAAACTCCCAAAATGAGAAGCCCCGAAATATCATGCAGGACGAGCATGAGGTCACAGCCCGTAGTCATGAGGGGCAATTGAAAAAGGCCATGGAAATGGGGTCGAGGGTGTTTGTATTAGAAGCAGAAGAAGGCATCATCTTTTCAAGGTGCCAAGTTTAACTCAACAAGTTAGGAGCGCCACCTAAGAGCATTCATGGATCTCTTGGCTCATCTCAATCCCAATGAGGGAAATTAATGAAGTTGAAGAAGGGGGTTGAAACCTCGTTTCAACCATAAATAGGAAGCATGAAAGCACTGGTTGTGGAGGCGGGCTATCAACACAAGGTCACCCTATCATGAATTTTCATGTAAATCCCATACTGTCCTAGATTTACATCTGACAAAGGAAATTCTGTGCAGTCTGACAGAAGGAGAAGAAACACGAAGCTTTGAATGCAAGGGTCCAATTGCATTTCTAGGTGATGTTAATAGTTCTAAGTATCTATACTTAGTTTTTATATTTTGTAAAGGTTGGATGGTTGATTCGGGCTCCCATATTGTAAAGTTTTGATGAGGCACTGGTTCCTCTGGTTATGTGTCTATATTTGAGACTTCTTGTTTAATGAAAGCCAGATTCTTCCCACCTCTCTGTAAACACTGTGTTAAGACACTCAGAATTGGAGGATCCAGTTGAGGGTTGTTATGTTGTTGTGATGTAGGTTTGATCACTGCAATATTTTCACCAGTTTTAATCAGTTTCCTATGTTATATTTTCCCTCTTACACTAAGTAGCTCAGAATTGGAGGATCCAGTCGAGTTGTTATAGTAGCATTGTGATGTAGGTTTGACCATCATGCTGTTATAACTGTGTTGTTTAGGCATATATTAGTGTATGAAACTTCGGATCCAAGAGTATTTTGTTATTGAAGTTTTTCTCCCTTAGTCTGCTGGAAGACTAGATGTCCATAGAAGACCCTTACATTTTCTCACCAAGTCTTCCCTCTGCTCATTTTAAAATCAACTTCCCGAATGGAGTTATAAAAAGACCTCACTTTTCTATGCCTTTCCTGGTTCGGGATTTTGAGTTAAAGAGATATTCTCCTGGGCCTACGTCCATTTGACCTCCAACCATTTAAACCAACAACCAACAAACACTGATGGGTATCAGGCTTACCTCTGCAGCAATCCATAGATGACTTATGGTGATAACATTTCTGGTGCCGTTGTCGGGGACGGAATTAAAGATTTTCCCTGGGATTGAATGACAAATCTTACTGGTTTTGAGGGTCCGTTAGAACCTAGTACTTTGAATATTGCAACTGTGCACCTGGCGACTCCACTTTGGCGACTCCAATGTTTCCACTTCACTATTTCAGTTGTGGCTACTTTTAGCACACCTGAAAGCTGACCCAGAGGATCTTTCTTGAGAAGGTTTTCAGCTGCTGATTTTTCAGCTTGAGAAGCTCCCTGGGTGAATGACAATGTTAGTATCTAGACTTTGATGGTGAACAAAGACCAGACACATTCAAAGATGCACATCATTCACCTGGCGACTCCATGATTCAAGGATCGAAACTCCATTGGTTCGAAATGGAAAGAATCCTGGCTCTAAGGTTTTCTCCTTTTAATTTTTCTTCTATTCCTAGTTTTCCTAATGTTGTCCCTACTCCAAATGAATGGGGTGATTATTTGCCCATATTTAGAGAGGGAAAGAGGACAACCCTGCTCATCATCTCCATGATTTTCATGAACTCATGCATCAATGGTGAATACATCATGAGGATGTATTATTGAAAATGTTCATGTTCTCATTACCAGGAGATGCTCGTGAGTGGTATTTCTCCTTACCCCCTGCCAGCATCTCCTCCTTGGGAGAATTCCATGCAGATTTTAATAAGCATTGTGAAAGGTATTATTCCTCTGATTTTATCTGTCATAACTGTTGTAAGGAATGTGACAACAATTATCAAAGTATGGTTGTTTCTAATGAAATCTATGAGGATGAGGACCATGAAGAGGATGGCGATGCTTTGGGTGAGCTAATGGAGTTGGTAAAATCTCTCTATGTCGATATAGAAAGGTTCAAATCTGTAGAAGGCGCGGAGGATTTTCCAGTCCTTGAGGCAAATGTTCTTGGCATCTCTACTAAAGATGATAATGAATACTTCATAGCCGTAGAGACATCATTTTCTGTCCCTAATGAGCCTGTTGTGTCATATTTAAAGGAAGAAGCCATTGTGCAAGAGGATTGTTCTCTTTTTCTTCATGAGATTTCCCATGATTTGTTTACATTTGGGATTGAAAAGAAGGATCGAGAGATCATTCCATTTTTGCAAGATGGAGGAGTTTTGTGCTCACTCAGCTTCATTGATTATTCTGATGAGGAGCAGTAGAGTCCCACATCACAGTTTGTTGACCAAAGGAGAAGCTAGCCTGTATACGACAACTATGAATCAAATTCTAAGCTGGATATGCAGGATTTTCAAGAGCAGACTGCAGAGCCTTATCCTTTGTTCACTAATGAAAATTATTACGAAGAAATCAACTATCCCGGGCCTGAAGAATTCATTGAGAAATAGTTTGAAGAGAAGAGATTTCCCACAAGTCATGTTTATGATGAATATGAATCCGAACCTTGGGAGAGCCAAGAAGAAGAAGAGGAAGAACCAGAGGAGCAACAAAATGGGTATTTTATATTATGTCCAGAGCTGGTCAGCGAAAATCCATCGCCTGAGATCGGTTAGAATACGACAACTTCTCATCTTCTTGTGCCTACCCATGATATTCAGCCCTGTATGAGAATCTATGGAGCAGAGCAGGATTTCTTCTACCCACTTCGCAGTATTTTCCACTCATTCTATGAGCCTTTCAGTGAGTACATGGAGTGGCATTTCCTTCATATCTTGGAGCCTCCCTATTTCATCTCAACTTCATCCTTTGAAGAGGGGATGAAGGGTGTAATCATTCTGCTGTCACGGTTTCATCATCTGCTAGTGATCATCGACAAAGTAAAGGATCTTCCAGTTAGGAAGTTACTTTAATGGATATGGTGGAAGTTTGCTTTCACCTAGCATTTTGTGAAAATTTATTAGCCTAGGATTGTACATAAATAAGCTCCGACGGATCCCATGTGTTTATTCTTGTTTTAGTAGAGTAGTGTATAGATATTTCTCTGTTTTCTTCTATGAATGTATTGAGCTAGACTCCATAACCCAACAGCTAAGGCACTGGAACTACTGGTTCTTGGTAGCTTGCAAGGAGCATGCCATCCCCCATGGAGCCTAATGTTATCACATAAACTTGTCAAGACCTTGAGGGTTTGTGGTTTCTACCTAAGTTATGTCATCCAAGTCTTCATTTGTCACTGTCTGAAGCACTGAGAGAGGTCAAATAAAGACACAAATCAAGTGAGCCGGCAAAGATCAATTTTCAATGACGAGGATCCATCGATGGAGCAGATCGACGGTCATCGAGTAGTCGGGGCTGTGAAGTTGCCCGAAGATTACTACCAGGGAAGAGGCCTGAGATCAAAGGTCAAGAAAAGAATTAATATGGGCCATAGATATTGAGGAGACAGGTGGCAGACATCTAAAGTTTCACAGAAATGACTATTGAGAGTTTTGAAATGACGCAAGGGCTTATCCCCGATGGTCGAAGTCATGAATAGATATAGTCCGTCCATCAGGGAGGACACATGGCACACGATCAACATAGTCATGATTTCATGAATCAGGAGGTCGAGATTCAATCGCATCAGAGACTCCCAAAACACGAAATCACAAAAATATCACAGCCATTGATGAAAGGAAAAAGTTGGACCGTTGGATCATATTTTTTTGATTTCGTGAGTCAGGAAAGAAAGAAGGTAGAGTCTTGATGACTCATGAAGCACAAAGTCGTGAAATTATCTGGGCCATATGATTGTGAAGAGTAGAAAGCCATTGATCTAACATCATTGACTTTGAAGGATCGAGAATCGAGAGTTCAGAGTTCTCAATGACAAGTGCATCCATAGCCCGAAACCCTGAAATGCAAAATCCCTATTTCGTGAATCAAAGGTTTCATAGGAGTAGTGTCTCTTTCTTATGAAATGAAAAATCATGAAAACCCCTAGGAATTGGGCCCACGGTCCTAGCACCCAGTCACAAAGGAAGAAGGTTCAGGAAAGGGGGCTAGCACTCATCGCATAGCCGACAGTTTGTATGGTCGGGGGAAAGATCGTGGTTGTCCATATTGAAGCAAGTCTGACTGTCGATCTCCACAGTCGTTTTGCAATTTCGGGCATCATGATATTGAAGCCAAGATGGGGTGAAAACTCCTAAAATGAGAAGCCTTGAAATATCATGCAGGACGAGCATGAGGTGATGGCCCACAGTCATGTGGGGTGATTAAAAAATGCCACGGCAAGGGGGTTGAGGGAATTTGTATTAGCCGCAGAAGCAGGCATCATGGTTTCAAGGCACCAAGTTTAACTCAACAAGTAAGGAGCGTCTCCTAATAGAATTCAAGGATGTATGGGCTCGTCCCGATCCCAATGAGGGAAATTAATGAAGCTAAAGAAGGGGGTTGAAACCTCATTTCAACCATAAATAGGAAGCATGGAAGCACCAGTTGTGGAGGCGGGTTGTCATCCCAAGGTCACCCTGTCATGAATTTTCATGCAAAGCCCATACTGTCCTAGATTTGTGTCTGACAAAGGAAAGCCTATGCAGTCTGACCGAAGGAGAAGAAACACGAAGCTTTGAATGCAGGGATCCAATTGTGTCCCTAGGGGACGTTAGCAGTTCTGAGTATATATACTCAGTTTTTATATTTTGTAAAGGGTGGATGGTTGAGCCAGGCTCCTGTATTGTAAATTTTTTATGAGGCACTAGTTCCTTTGGTTATGTGTCTATATTTGAGACTTCTTGTTTAATGAAAGTCAAATTCTGCCCACCTCTCTATAAATAGTTTGTTAAGACACTTGGAACTGGAGGATCTAGTCGAGGGTTGTTATGTTGTTGTGATGTAGGTTTGATCATTGCAATATTTTCACCAGTTTTAATCAATTTCTTGTGTTATATTTTCCCTCTTACACTAAGTAGCTCGGAATTGGAGGATCCAGTTGAGTTGTTATAGTAGCATTGTGATGTATGTTTTACTATCATGCTGTTATAATTGTGTCGTTTAGGCATATCTTAGCGTCTGAAACTTCAGGTCCAATAGGATTTTGTTCTTGAAGTTTTTCTCCCTTAGGCTGCTGGAAGACCGAATGTCCATAGCAGACCATTACATTTTCTCACCAAGTCTTCCCTCTGCTCATTTTAAAATCAACTTCCTAACTGGAGTTAGATCAAGACCTCACTTGCTTATGCCTTGCCTGGTCCAAGATTCTGAGTTAAAGTGATATTCTCTTGGGTCTGCATCCATTTGAACTCCAACCATTTAAACCAACAACCAACAAACACTGATGGGTATCAGGCTTACCTCTGCAGCAATCCAGAGGTGACTTATGGTGCTAACGCCAGGAAGTGTTGAGCATAGTCTGAACTCTGGATGAAAATCAATTAGCTAGTTTCTACAATTTCCAGAGGCACAGAAGAAGAGGCTATTTTTAAGGTAAAATAATTTTTCCCTATAGAATTTGGGCGAATCATTTTTAAAATAGCGAATTTCGTTTTTGGAAAAACCATGGAAAATTAGCCCATGAGCAAAATTTAGCCCCTAAAATCATCCATGTAGAGGAAATTGACACATGGATGAGCATTGAATCCTGTAACTACAACAGAGAGGATGAGCCCGACTATGATAGAGAAGATGAAGAGTCTCAACTGTTGGAGAGGCGATGGAATCTCGGCATAACACCCAGTGATGATGGATGCATGGATCTAACTGCCAGAGAAGCTGAAGAGTTGCAATGATGATCATATAGAGCACTCGATAAGGAGAGAGCATGCAGAAGTTGTTGGCATGTTTTACAGGTAGTGTATGCTTGTCATTGATGGCAAGTACAACAACGATGATGGCTTGAGTACAGGAAGGAGGTGCCAGGTGGGCTCCATAAGTCTTTTGGGATGACGATGCAGAGAAAGATCAACAAGATCAGAGTATGCAATGATGGATCTCATTGATATTTCCCGATGAACATCAGATCTGAGCCAGAGGTCTGACCGGCGTTAGATCCAGGAGAACCTACATGCTCTTTAATGAGCAAGGTGACATGCAAAACCCAGAAAAATCCAAAATAGGCACCTCAACGAAGACTCCATTTCGGAGTTTCGGTTACCGAGAGATGGAGAAGTCAAGAGTCAAGACTCTCGAACACAAGATTCTCAAAGTCGCGAAATGTGAAACCCTGAAATCGCGAAATAGGCGCATCGCTCAAAGTTTCAGCTACCGGAGTTTCAGATACTGGGGGATAGGGATGTCACAAACTCTCATCATCAGGATTCCCAAAGAGCCGAAATGCAAAATCTTGAAACCCAAAAAAAAAGGCACATCACTCAGACTGTTGGATACCGAGATTTCAGTTTTCGGGAGATGGAGATGTCAGAGACTCACATCATTAGGAGTCCTGAAGTGTCGAAATGAAAAAACCTGAAACATGCACATCACTTGGAGTGTTGGATACTAGGATTTCGGTTACCGGGAGATGGAGATGTCAGAGACTCTCCTCAACAAGAGTCCTGAAATCGCGAAATGCGAAATGGTGAAATGATTTGAGCTGTTGGTTCAAGGAGATCGTGGACCATTGATCCAACTCCATTTCGAAGTATTGGATACTAGGATTTCGGATACCAGGAGATGGAAATTACAAATACTCTCATCACAAAGAGTCCTGAAGTCGCGAATCCCAAAGTCATGAAATGATAAAGACTTCATATTGGAGTTTCGGATACCGGGAGTAGGAGGAGTAAAGAGTGAAGACTCTTTATCACAGGAGTCTCGAAATCATGAAACCTGAAGTCGTGAAATGTCATAGACTACATACCGGAGGTTCGCATATTGAGAGTTGAAGTGTCGAAACACTTCACCACCAAGAGTGCCGAAGTGCCAAAACACGAAATTGTGAAATGAAGTTTCAACTAAGGCTGTGGGCACAGCCGTTGGTCACATTGTCAAAGAGTTAAGCTCCTGTTTCAGAGTTTCAGGGACCACAACTTGGAAAGTCAAGAAACCTAACAATAGGATTGCCGAAATGTCAAAATGCGAAACAAGTTTAGGATTAGTCCGAGGTCACAACCATTTATCACATCGGTGGAATATGGGGGAAGGAGTTAGTGAAGACAAGCTCATTTTCGGAGTTTCGGGGGTTAGGAAATGGAGAGTACTAAAATCCTCCACCACTCTGATCCTAAAATGCCGAAGAGAGGAATGTCCAAATGAATGCAAGATTTAGCGAAGTTAATCCAATGGTGCATATGAAATTGAATCAAATCGGAAGCCTACTATTGCACGTCATAGTGTAACTGCTAGAAACCACTGATGGTTTCTACCAGAGGACTCGAAGACACTTCGAGGTAATTGACATAGGTGGTGAAGAATCTTGAGGCATCTGCAAGTAGAACACTGACTGTTCGTGGAGGCGATTGAGAGCTGAATGAGCATTGGAGCCTGTAACTACAATAGAGTAGTTGAGCTCAATTGTAACATAAGATGAATAATATTAACTGCTGGTGATGGGAATTAATTTGATGATGACACCCAGTGATTATGGACACATGGGATTAACGAACAAAGAAGCTGAAGAGTTTCCATGATGAATAGGTAGAGCACTTGACATGCAGAGCATGTAGAACCATTGCATACAGAGTATGCACAAGATGCACAGGGGGTATAAGAATGTGGAGAAAAGAAGAGATGGGGGTTGTTGTTGTTGGGAGTGATGCATGTGTGAAGAAGGAGGTGGAGTGTAGTAGCTTAAATGGATAGAAGACAAAAGATGCATTGAATGGGAATGGTGTAGAAAGCACAAGAGGCAGAAGAACAAAAAAGCGCAATGGATGCATGCAGGAAGCCAGTGAGGTAGACAGAGAAGCGAAATCTTGCAGAACAGTGATGAGACTGGTAAGTTGTTGTTGAAAACTATATCACTGTAATAAGTTTCAGTAATTTATATTCATAAACCAGGGTGGTAGGTAGGTGCTAGGGAGGACTGGTGTCCTCAGAGGTTCAAGTGAGTGCTTGAACATAGGTAGTTGTAGCTTCCTTCTAGTTGGTGCTAGAGAAACCAGGGAGTTGGTGCTTCCTTCTAGTTGGTGCTAGAGAAACCAGGGAGTTGGTGCTTCCTTCTAGTTGGTGCTACAAAAAATAGAGAGGTGGTGCTCTCAACAAGTAGTAGATTGCAAAACAGAGGTTGCAGCCTTATTATGAGTTGGTGCTCATATGTATGATAATGTAAAGAATGTAAATATTACTTATCATTCGTAAAATTTATGCATCTGGGAACTGCCAAAGAAATGTGGGACAAACTCATTAATAATTATGAAGGTAATGAGAAGGTAAAGGATGCCAAGCTTCAAAACTACAGAATCCAGCTTGAATAGCTGAAGATGAAAGCAGATGAAATTGTTGGAAAATACTTTTAGAGAGTAGTAGAAATGGTAAATGCAATGAAAGCACTTGGTGAAACAATTGAGGAACCTTCTTTAGTTCAAAAAATCTTGATATCTCTCCCAGATAGGTTTAATCCGAATCTCTCTACTATAGAAGAACTAAATGATATAAAAACCTTGGATTTTGATCAACTTTTAGGAACATTGACTGCATATGAAATGAGAATAGTTAAAGATAAACCCACCTCTAGAGAAGCATCATTTAAGGCAGACAATAATGAGGATTCTGAGCCCGATGAAATTGAAGAAAAATTTCTGAAGAGACTAAAGAAGGGATCAGGCAAATACAAAGGTAAACTTCCTTTCAAATGCTTTAACTGTGGTAGGATAGGTCATTTTGCAAATAAATGTCCCCATAAAGGAAAAAATCAAACATGTGATGATGAGGAGAAGTACAAACACATAAATTTATTTAAAGAGAATAAATTTAAGAAGAAAAGTCTTTGCGTAAACAATGATGATGATCCTTCAGATGATGAAGACAATGATTCATCTATTGAAGATAAACTAAATGAATTCATACTTATGGACAAAGAGGACTATGATAATAACAACACAAGGAGTGATGTTAATGAAGAAGAAGTTGTGGTTGACATGGAAGGAGAACTAATCGGTGCACTAGAAGAGATTGACGGACTAAGAATCAAGAACAAAAAGCAAAGACAATTGCTGATACAGTTCGAGAAAGATAGTAAAGAACCTGATTAAGACCTTGTCCTACTAAAAGTAGAATTAGAAGAGGCAAAGAAAATTGAAGATATTCTAAAACGATAGTTATCAGAAAAGAAGGCAAGATGTGAAGCATTAGAACAAGAAGTAATGAAAACTAGGAAAGAGATGGAGAAGTTTCAAGCCTTTTATAATAAGAATCTATCAAGTATCAGAGCCTTAGAAGGATTAGCCACCATTTTGAATCAGCAAAGGAATCCAAAGCTAAAAACTGGTTTGGGTTAGGAAGAGGGATCAAGTAGTGGCAAGCCAAGAGACGAAGAACCCATCAAGTTTATCAAATGTACAACCAATGACAACAACAAACCTGCAAAAACAAAGGAAGACATTCAGTTTCCCAGGACGAGTAAGGAAAAAGGTTCCAGGACTGAATCTGTAGAACAAAGAAGTAGTGTGCTCCCTGCTAAAAGACGTTATTAGCATGGAAGAAATCGATTTTCTCAAAGAAGACAACCATTTTCCAGGTACAAAGAATTTTTCTATGGCTATTGTTTCTACCATTCTAACTTTGATCACAAAGTTGTAAATTGTTCCTTAAGACTTAGACATGAGCAATTAAGATTTCAAAAGAATAAATAATTTCCACAATAGAGAATGATGTAGCCAAATAACAAATCTTCACAAATTGCAAATTGCCAAATTAAGTCTAGGGACATGCAACTAAGGAGGTCAAGAAATAATCAACAGTCAATGAGTAGACAACACTGCAACAATAATTTTTACCTATTGAACAATGAGATTGAATGCTACATATGTCATAACTATGGACATAAATATGTTGACTGTCGATTAAAGAACTATGAACCAGATTTGAATTCCCTTGCTGAAAATGTCAAGTTTTGGAAGAAGAAAGAAAGTGACAAGTGTGGATTAGTGTTGTCAGCTCAAAGAAAAATGAACCCTTGGTATATAGACATTGGATGCTCCAAATTTATTATGGGAGACAAAGGTAAGTTTCTATCCCTAAGTGAAATCAAATAAGGAAACGTAACCTTTGGAAATCATGCTCCAAGTAAAATAAAGGGTAAAGGGATGGTGAGTTTCAGTAATGGAAAAGGAAAATCCCAAGATGTTCTACTTGTAGATGGGCTGAAGCATAATCTTCTCAGTGTAAGTCAAATGTGTGACAAAGGATGTGAAGTGGTTTTCACGTCCAAGGACTGCAAGATAAAGTCTGTAAACTCAGGACAAGTGGTGGCCAAAGGCATAAGGACATAAAATAATGTATATGTGCTGAAAGAAAATAGAGAAGAATGTGATCTAAGAAAACATGATGAAAGTTGGTTATGGCATAGGATACCTGGACATCTAAAATTTGACCACTTAATCAAACTTAGAAATATCGAGGCAGTAAAAGATCTTCCGAGAATATCAAATCCCCAAGATTCAATGTGTAAACCCTGCCAAGTAGGAAAGCTAAATATGACACAATTTAATTCCAAGAGATTTACTTCAACATAGAAACCACTCCAACTAGTTCATATGGATTTATGTGGACCATCAAGACAGGAAGGCACAGGAAAATAAAATGAATTCATCCTGATTATTGATGATTACTCAAGACTTACTTGGGTTTCCTTTCTCAAAGAAAAATCTAAAGCATTTGAGAAGTTTAAAATATTTAAGACTTTAACTGAGACTCAAACATGCAAGAGGTTAAAGGCAGTAATATCAGACCGAGGAGGAGATTTTATGTCAAGTGACTTCAAGGAATTCTGTGACAAACATGGGATCAAGAGAGAATACACAATCCCAAGAACTCCACAACAAAATGCAGTAGTTGAGAGGCAAAACAAAACAGTGCAGGAAATGGCTAGGTCAACGATGAATGAGAAGAACATTGGTCAAACCTACGGGGTAGAAGCAATACAAACATCAATCTATGTTATTAACAAAGCCCACCTCAGACCACAAAGTGACAAGACACCTTATGAACTGTGGTTTGGGAGACCTACTTCAATTAAACACTTCATAGTCTTTGGGAATAAATGCTACATAAAGAATAATGATGAGTACCTTGGAAAATATTATGATAGGGTTGATAAAGGTATCTTCTTGGGGTATGCTACAAACAAAAAAGGATATAGATTCTATAATAAGAGGCTGCATAAAATGGTTGACTATATTGATGTAAAATTTGATGAAGGAATCCCAGCAAGAGAGATTTATAGTAATGACTCTTCTACTGAAGACACAACTAAAGATGAAGATGAGCAGGTCCAAGAATCAGAAAATGAAGACTCTGAATCAGATGAAGACTCAGACAGTCAGACAGACTCAAATCAACAGTCAACTTCAAATTCCTGCTCCATAATCATTCAAAAGAACCATCCTGCAAGTCAGATAATTGGAGAAAAAGACAAAGGTCTACAAACTAAGAGAAATGTAATCAAAATCACTGAACAATCTCATATGGATTTCATATCCACGCTGGAACCCAAGAATTTCAATGAAGCCAGCAAATATGACCACTGGGTTAAAGTAATGAATGATGAACTTGATCAGATTGAGAAAAACAATATGTGGGAGATGGTTCATAGACCTGAAGGTAAAAACGTCATTGGCTCCAAATGGATCTTTAAGAATAAGTTGAATGAGCAAGGACAACTTGTCAGGAACAAAGCAAGGTTAGTCTATAAAGGATATGCTTAGATAGAAGGACTAGAATTTGATGAAACATTTGCATCCATAGCAATATTATAAGCTATCAGAATGTTTCTTGCCTATGCTTGTCATAAAAGGTCTAAAGTCTATCAAATGGATGTCAAGTCAGTTTTTCTAAATGGAGATTTAAGTGAAGATTTCTATATGGAACAACTAGAGGGTTTCAAACTATTTGATAACCTTGACTTAGTATAAAAGCTGAAGAAATATTTATATGGGTTAAAACAATCCCCTCGAGCCTGGTATCACAGACTGGATACGTATCTCAAAGACAAAGGGTTCAAGAGAGGAACAATTGACAACAATCTGTATATTAAAATAAAGGATAATAATTTGCTCATCATATTGGTCTATGTAGATGACATCATCTTCGGATTTAATAAGGATCCATTGGTACAATGGTTTGCTTCTTCCATGGAATCTGAGTTTGAAATGTCCATGATAGGAGAAATGTCATTTTTTCTTGGTCTGCGAATTACTCAAAGGTCTGAAGGGATGTTCATTTCTCAAGAAAAATATCTAAGAGAAATGTTGAAAAGATTTCAAATGGAAGACTCCAAATCTGTGGGTACACCTATGGTTACTAGATGAAAATTAAGTAAGAATGATGACTCACCTAATGTTGATCAAAGATTATATAGGTCATTGATAGGAAGCCTTCTATACATCACAACATCCCACCCAGATATAATGCATGTTGTTGGAATGGTAGGAAGATTTCAGTCTGCACCTAAACAGAGTCATTTGCAAGATGTCAAAAGGATATTCAGGTATTTGAAAGAAACAATGAATTATGATCTGTGTTATCCCAGAAATTAGAATTTTCAGTTAACTTATTCTTTAAATGAAGATTGGGAAAACTGTGTTGATGAGAGAAAAAGCACCAGTGGAGGAGCATTCTTCCTGGGTGACTCATTAGTAGCATGGCTTAGTAAAAATAAAGGTTACATTTATTTATCAACCACAGAGGCAGAGTACATTACTGTTGCTACCTATTGCACCTAGGTATTATGGATGATTCAGACACTTGCAGACTTGGAGGTAAAATACGCTGCACCGATCCCAATTCATTGTGATAACACTAGTTCCATCAGTGTGTCTAAGAATCCTGTATTCCACTCCAAGACCAAGCATATTCACATAAAATACCATTTTCTGAGAGAGCAAGTCACCAACCAGGTTGTTCAATTTTAGTACATTCCAACCATATAACAAATAGCAGACATCTTTACTAAACCCCTAGCTAAGACCCCTTTTTAATATCTCCGACAGAAGCTGGGTTTCATCCCATTTCACACCTAAGAGAGTCCATCATGTTAGGGGGAGTCTTGTATTGATTGAATATATGAAACCTCCTAAAAATAATGCAACATCTCAGGGGGAGCGTGTTTTCTTTGACCTTGATTTCAAAGGGGTAGAAAAGAACTAGTTCGGGTGCCTTTTGTTGAAATCAATGCCAAAGGGGGAGATTTTTGGCATGTTTTATAGGCAAAGCATGATTTTCATTGATGGAAAGTACAACAATGATGATGTCTTGAGTACAGGAAGGATGTGCCAGGTGGGCTCCAAAATTATTTTGGGAAGACAATGCAGAGAAAGCTCAACAAGATCAGAGTATGTAGCGATGTATCTCATTGAGATTTCTCGATGAACGTAAGATTTGAGCCAGAGGTTCGACCAACATTGGATCTAGAAGAACCTGCATGCTCTTTAATGAGCAAGGTGACATGGGAAACCCTAAAAAATCCAAAACAAGCACCTCAACGAAGACTCCATTTCAGAGTTTTGGTTACCGGGAGATGGAGAATTCAAGAGTCGAGACACTCCAACACAAGAGTCTTGAAGTCGCGAAATGAAAAACCCTGAAATCACAAAATAGGTGCATCGCTCGAAGTTTTAGCTACTGGAGTTTCAGATATCAAGAGATAGGGATGTCATGAACTCTTATCATCAGGAGTCCCGAAGTGCCGAAACGCAAAATTCTGAAACCCGAAAAAAAAGGCACATCACTTGGCACATCAGGAGTCCTAAAGTGTTGAAATACGAAAACCTGAAACAAGCACATTGATTGGAGTGTTGGATACCATGATTTCGGTTACCGGGAGATGGATATGTCAGAGAAAATCATCAACAGGAGTCCCGAAATTGCAAAATGTGAAATGGCGAAATGATCTGAGCCATTGGTTCGAGCAGATCGTGGACCATTGATCCGAATCCATTTCGAAGTATTGGATACCAAGATTTCGGATACCAGGAGATGGAAATGACAAAGACTCTCATCATAAAGAGTCTCGAAGTCACAAATATCAAGTCATGAAATGATAAAGACTCCATAACAGAGTTTTAGACACCAGGAGTAGGAGGAGTCGAGAGTGAAGACTCTTTATCACAGGAGTCTCCAAATCGTGAAATGTCACAAAATATATACCGAAGGTTCAGATACCGGGAGTTGAAGTGTCGAAACACTTCACCACCAAGAGTGTCGAAGTGTCAAAATGCCGAAACGTGAAATTGAGAAATGCAGTTTTGACTAAGGCTATGGGCACAGCCATTGGTCACATTGTCGAAGAGTTAAGCTCCTGTTTCGGAGTTTCAGGGACTGCGACTTGGAAAGTCAAGAAATCTAACAACAGGATTGCCAAAATGCAAAAATGCAAAAAATGTTTAGGCTCAGCCCGAGGTCACAACCATTGGTCACATCGGCGGAATATGGGGGAAGGAGTTAGTGAAGACAAGCTCCTTTTCAGAGTTTTGGGCGTCGGGAAATGGAAAGTACTAAAATCCTCCACCACGCTGATCCAGAAATGTCAAAGAGAGGAATGCCGAAATGAACGCAAGATTTAGAGAAGTTAATCCAACGGTGCAGATGAAATTGAATCAAAGCGGAGGGCTATCGTTTCACGTCACAGTGTAACTGTCAGAAAACACTGATGGTTTCTACCATAGGACTCAAAGACACTTCGAGGTAATTTACAGAGGTGGTGAAGAATCTTGAGGCATCTTCAAGTAGAACACTGAATGTTCGTGGAGGCAATTGACAACTAAATGAACATTGGAGCCTTTAACTGCAACAAAGTAATTGAGCTAGACTGTAACAGAAGATGAAGAATATTAACTACTGGTGATGGGAATTAATTTGATGATGACACCCAGTGATGATGGACACATGGGATTAATGAACAGAGAAGCTAAAGAGTTGCCATGATGAGAAGGAAGAGCACTCGACATGCAGAGCATGCAGAACCATTGCATACAGAGTATGCACAAGATGCACAGGGGGTATAAGAATGTGGAGAAAAGAAGATATGGGTGTTGTTGCTATTGGGAGTGATGCATGTGTGAAGAAGGAGGTGGAGTGCAGAAACTAAAATGGACAGAAGACAAAAGGTGCATTGAATGGGAATGGTGCAGAAATCACAAGAGGCAAAAGAATAGAAAAGTGCAATGGATGCATGCAGGAAGACAGTGAGGAAGACAGAGCAACGAAATCTTGCAGAACAGTGATGAGACTGGTACGCTATTTTTGAACACTATATCACTGTAATAAGTTTCAGTAATTTATATTCATAAACCAGGGTGGTAGGGAGGTTCTAGGGAGGAATGGTGTCCTCATAGTTTCAAGTGCGTGCTTGAACACAGGGAGTTGTAGCTTCCTTCTAGTTGGTGCTAGACAAACCAGGGAGTTGATGCTTCCTCCTAGTTGGTGCTAGAGAAACCAGGGAGTTGGTGCTTCCTTCTAGTTGGTGCTAGAGAAAATAGAGAGTTGGTGCTCTCAGCAAGTAGTAGCTTGCAAAACAGAGGTTGCAGCCTCATTATGAGTTGGTACTCATATGTATGATAATGTAAAGAATGTAAATATTACTTATCATATAAAGAAGAAGAGGTTTTTACCCTGTATGGGTTTCCTCAAGAAAATTTGTCTCTGTGTATCTCATATGTGTGACTGATTTTGAATATGCTATTGATTATTTCCCTGCATCATTGTGATTGTCATTGAGTGCTTTGTAAAGAATTAAAAATAAGTATAATTGTTCAAGCTCAGTAAACAACTGATTCACCCCCCCTCTCAGTTATCCAACTATTGGTATAAGAGTCAACCCCTTTTATCTAAAGTTAGATCCTAGAGCTTAAACATGTCAAGCCATGAAGGAAATTCAACCAATAAGGCCCCTCTGTTCAATGGAACAAACTTTGCCTTCTAGAAAGTTAGAATGAGAACCTACATAATGGCTTCAGGTGCAGATGTTTGGGATGTGGTAGATACTGGTTATGTAAAGCTAGTTGTACTAGCTAATAAGGATGACAAACTAGAATTTATCTTCAATGCTAAGGCTATGAATTCTATCTTGAGTGGGCTTGCAGAAGAAGAATTCGTAAAATTTATGCATATGGGAACTGCCAAAGAAATGTGGGAAAAACTCATTAACAGTTATGAAGGTAATGAGAAGGTAAAGGATTCCAAGCTTCAAACCTACAGAATGCAGTTTGAACAACTGAAGATGAAAGAAGATGAAATTGTTGGAAAATACTTTTTGAGAGTAGAAGAAAAGGTAACTGCAATGAAAGAACTTGGTGAAATAATTGAGGAACCTTCTTTAGTTCAAAAAATCTTGATATCTCTCCCAGATAGGTTCAATCTGAAGGTCTCTGCTATAGAAGAACTAAATGATCTAAAAAATTTGGAGTTTGATCAAATTCTAGGAACATTGTCTGCATATGAAATGAGAATAGTTAAAGATAAACCCACCTCGAGAGAAGCATCATTTAAGGCAGACAAGAATGAGGATTCTGAGCCCGATGAAATTGAAGCAAAATTTGTGAAGAGACTGAAGAAGGGATCAGGAAAATACAAAGGTAAACTACCTTTCAAATGATTCAACTGTGGTAGGATAGGTCATTTTGCAAATAAATGTCCCCACAAAGGAAAGGATCATACATGTGATGATGAGAATAAGTACAAACACATAAATTTCTTTAAAGAGAATAACTTTAAGAAGAAAAGTCTTTATGTAAACAATGATGATGATCCTTCAGATGACGAAGACAATGATTCATCTATTGAAGATAAACTAAATGACTTCATACTTATGGCCAAAGAGGACTATGATAATAACATCACAAGGAGTGATGTTAATGAAGAAGAAGCTATGGTTGACATGGAAGGAGAACTGATCAGTGCACTGGAAGAGATTGTCAGACTAAGAGTCAAGAACAAAAAGCAAAGACAATTGCTGATAGAGTTCATAAAAGACAGTAAAGAACCTGATGAAGACCTTGTCCTACTAAAAGTAGAATTAGAAGAGGCGAATAAAATAAAAGATATTCTAAAACGACAATTATCAGAAAAGAAGGCAAGATGTGAAGCATTAGAACAAGAAGTAGTGAAAACTAGGAAAGAGATGGAGAAGTTTCAAGACTTGTATAATCAGAATCTGTCAAGTTGTTGTTCCAGAGTTTGTGTTTTAAGGCTATAAAACACACCGTCTAGGCATCCAAAATAATAGTGTTTTCTTTCAAAACAAAGGACGAGGAAGGCTCGATCAGATTCAGTTTCTCAACTGTCTCTGTATTTCTTCTCTCTGTTCTTGGATGGTTATGTCCCGTTCTATTGCTGCCCACGATTGTTCTAATTCGGTTCTGTTTCTGGCGGTTTGCAGGATAGTATTAAAGAGGTTCAATGCAATACTAGTTTGGTCTTGTAAACCTATATCTACGTTCGGTTTTCGAGCATTTGGGACTGTCATAGATGGTTAATTTTTATAATTTTCATAAAAAGGGTTTTTGTGAGTTTGTTGCTTCAGATGTTTAGGTCAGATATTAAATAAACAACTTTAAAACTTGAAACAGAAAATAATAACACAAGCAGGCCATTTCCTGGTTCAGTGATAATCAGGAGATTATAAACAGTAAAACATCACACAGAGGAATATAAGAATTTAATCTAA
>JZKD02S1593909.1:381543-391775 GCA_000966675.3 Picea glauca
ACTAAGGAGGTCAAGAAATAATCAACAGTCAATGAGTAGACAATGCTGTAACAATAATTTTGACCTATTGAACAATGAGATTGAATGCTACATCTGTCATAACTATGGACATAAATATGTTGACTGTCGATTAAAGAACTATGAACCAGATTTGAATTACCTTGCTGAAAATGTCAAGTTTTGGAAGAAGAAATAAAGTGACAAGTGTGGATTAGTGTTGTCAGCTCAAAGAAAACTGAACCCTTGGTATATAGACAGTGGAAGCTCGAAACATATGACAGGAGACAAAGATAAGTTTCTATCCCTAAGTGAAAGAAAATCAGGAAACATAACCTTTGGAAATGATGCTCTAGGTAAAATAAAGGGTAAAGGGATGGTGAGTTTAAGTAATGGAAAAGGAAAATCCCAAGATGTTCTAATTGTAGATGGGCTGAAACATAATCTACTTAGTGTAAGTCAAATGTGTGACAGAGGATGTGAAGTGGTGTTCACATCCAAGGATTGCAAGATAAATTCTGTAAACTCAGGACAAGTGGTGGCCAAAGGCATAAGGACATAAAATAATGTATATGTGTTGAAATAAAATAGAGAAGAATGTCATCTAAGCAAACATGATGAATGATGGTTATGGCATAGGAGACTTGGACATCTAAACTTTGACCACTTAATCAAACTTAGAAATCTCTAGGTAGTAAAAGATCTTTCGAGAATATCAAAGCCCCAAGTTTCAATGTGTAAACCCTGCCAAGTAGGAAAGCTAAACATGACACAATTTAAGTCCAAGAGCTTTACTTCAACAGAGAAACCACTCCAACTAGTTCATATGGATTTAGGTGGACCATCAAGACAAGAAGGCAGAAGGAAAGAAAACCACTTCATACTGATTATTGATGATTAATCCAGATTTACTTGGGTTGTCTTTCTCAAAGAAAAAGCTGAAGCATTTGAGAAGTTTAAAATATTTAAGGCTTTAACTGAGACTCAAATAGGAAAAAGGTTAAAGGCAGTAAGATCAGACCAAGGAGTAGATTTTATGTCAAGTGACTTGAAGTAATTCTCTGACAAACATGGGATCAAGAGAGAATACACAATCCTAGGAACTCCACAACAAAATGGAGTAGTTGAGAGGCAAAACAGAATAGTGCAGGAAATGGCCAGGTCAATGATGAATCAGAGGAACATTGGTCAAACCTATGGGGTAGAAGAAATACACAAAATGGTCCATGTTCTTAAAAAATCGCACCTCAAACCACAAAGTGACAAAACACCTTATGAATTGTGCTTTGGGAGACCTGCTTCAATTAAACACTTCAAAGTCTTTGGGAGTAAATGCTACATAAATAATAATGATGAGAAACTTGGAAAATATGATGACAATGCCGATGAAGGTATCTTCTTGGGGTATGCTACAAACAACAAAGGATAAAGATACTATAATAAGAGGTTCCATAAAATGGTTGACTGTATTGATGTAAAAATTGATGAAGGAATCCCAGCAAGAGAGATGTACAGTAATGAGTCTTCTACTAAAGACACAGCTAAAGCTGAAGACGAATAGGTCCAAGAATTAGAAAATGAAGACTATGAATTAGATGAAGACTCAGACACTCAGACATACTCAAATCAACAATGAACTTCAAATTCCTCCTCCAGAATCATTCAAAAGAATCATCCTGCAAGTCAGATAATTGGAGAAAAAGACAAAGGTGTACAAACCAGGAGAAAGCTAATCAAAACCACTGAACAATCTCATATAGCTTTCATATCCATACTCAAACCCAATAATTTCAATGAAGCCAGGAAATATGACCACTGGGTTAAAGCAATGAATGATGAACTTGATCAGATTGAGAAAAGAAATACGTGGGAGATGGTTCATAGACATGAAGGTAAAAACGTCATTGGCTCCAAATGGATCTTTAAGAATAAGTTGAATGAGCAAGGACAACTTGTCAAGAACAAAGCAAGGTTAGTCTGTAAAGGATATGCTCAAATAGAAGGATTGGATTTTGATGAAACATTTTCACCTGTAGCAAGATTAGAAGCTATCAGAATGTTTCTTGCCTATGCTTGTCATAAAATATTTAAAGTCTATCAAATGGATGTCAAGTCAACTTTTCTAAATGGAGATTTAAGTGAAGAAGTCTATATGGAACAACTAGAGGGTTTCAAACTGCCTGATAACCCTGAATTAGTATGCAAGCTGAAAAAATATTTATATGGGTTAAAACAAGCCCCTCAAGCCTGGTATCACAGACTGGATACGTATCTCAAAGAAAAAGGGTTCAAGAGAGGAACAACTGACAAAAATATGTATATTAAAATAGAGGATAATAATTTTCTCATCGTATTGGTCTATGTAGATGACATCATATTCGGATGTAATAAGGATCCATTGCTACAATGGTTTGCTTCTGCCATGGAATCTGAGTTTGAAATGTCCATGATAGGAGAACTATCATTTTTTCTTGGTTTGCAAATTACTCAATGGTCTGAAGGGATGTTCATTTCTCAAGAAAAATATCTAAGAGAAATGCTGAAAAGATTTCAAATGGAAGACTCCAAACCTGTGGGTACACCTATGGTTATTAGATGCAAATTAAGCAAGAATGATGACTCACCCAATGTTGATCAAAGATCATATAGGTCAATGATAGGCAACCTGCTGTACATCACAACATCCTGCCCAAATATAATGCATGATGTTGGAATGGTCGGAAGATTTCAGTCTACACCTAAACAGAGTCATTTGCAAGCTGTCAAAAGGATATTCAAGTATTTGAAAGGAACAATGACTTATGGTCTGTGGTATCCTAGAAATCAGAATTTTCAGTTAACTACTTATTCATATGTAGATTGGGCAAACTGTGTTGATGAGAGAAAAAGCACCAGTGGAGGAGCATTCTTCCTGGGTGACTCATTAGTAGCATGGCTTAGTAAAAAGAAAGGTTCCATTTATTTATCAACCACATAGGCAGAGTACATTGCTGCTGCTACCTGTTGCACTCAGGTATTATGGATGATTCAGACACTTCCAGACTTGGAGGTAAAATACGTTGCACTGATCCCAATTCATTGTGATAACACTAGTGCCATCAGTGTGTCTAAGAATCTTGTATTCCACTCCAAGACCAAGAATATTCCCATAAAATACCATTTTATAAGAGAGCAAGTCACCAACCAGTTTGTTCAGGTTCAGTACATTCCAACCATAGAGAAAATAGCAGACATATTTACTAAACCCCTAGCTAAGACCCCTTTTGAATATCTCCGACAGAAGCTGGGTGTCATCTCGTTTCACACCTAAGAGAGTCCATCATGTTAGGGGGAGTATTGTATTGATTGCATATATGAAACCTCCTAAAAATACTGCAACAGCTCAGGGGGAGAGTGTTTTCTTTGACCTTGATGTCAAAGGGGGAGAAAAGAAAAAGTCTGGGTGCCTTTTGTTGCCATCAATGCCAAAGTGGGAGATTGTTGGCATGTTTTACAAGAAGTGTATGCTTTTCATTGATGGAAAGTACAACAATGATGATGGCTTGAGTACAGGAAGGATGTGCCAGGCGGGCTCCAAAAGTCTTTTTGGAAGATGATGTAGAGCAAGCTCAACAAGATCAGAGTATGCAGTGATGGATCTCATTGAGATTTCCTGATGAACGTCAGATTTGAGCCATAGGTTCAATCGACGTTGGATCCAAGAGAACGTGCACGCTCTTTAACAAGAAATTTGACGTGCAAAACCCAGAAAAATACAAAACATGCACCTCAACGAAAACTCCATTTCAGAGTTTTGGTTATCAGGAGATGGAGAAATCAAGAGTTGAGACTCTCCAACACAGGAGTCTCGAAGTCACAAAATGCAAAAACCCAAAATTGTGAAATAGGCACATCGTTCGAAGTTTCAGCTATCGAATTTTCAGATACCGGGAGATAGGGATGTCACGAACTCTCGTCATCAGGAGTCCCGAAGTGCTGAAATGCAAAATCCCGAAACCTGAAAAAAAAGGCACATCACTTGGAGTGTTGGATACTGGGATTTCGGTTACTGGGAGATGGAGATGTTAGAGACTCACATCATCAGTAGTACCGAAGTGTCGAAATGTGAAAACATGAAACAGGTGCATCACTTGGAGTGTTGGATATCGGGATTTCGGTTACTGGGAGATGGAGATGTCAGAGACTCTCATCAATAGGAGTCCCGAAATCATGAAATGTGAAATGGTGAAATGATCTGAGCTGTTGGTTCGAGGAGATCATGGACCATTGATCCGAATCCATTTCAAGGTATTGGATACTGGGATTTCGAATACCGGAAGATGGAAATGACAAAGACTCTCATCATAAAGAGTCCCGAAGTCGCGAATCCTGAAGTCATGAAATGATAAAGACTCCATACTAGAGTTTTGGATACCGGTAGTAGGAGGAGTCAAAAGTGAAGACTATTCATCACAGGAGTCTCAAAATCGGGAAACTCGAAGTCACGAAATGTCATAGACTACATACTGGAGGTTCGGATACCAGGAGTTGAAGTGTCGAAACAGTTCACCACCAAGAGTGTCGAAGTGTCGAAATGTCAAAACAAAAAATTACAAAATGCAGTTTCGAATAAGGCTATGGGCACAACCGTTGGTCACATTGTCGAAGAGTTAAGATCCTGTTTCGGAGTTTCGGGAACTGCAACTTGGAAAGTCGAGAAACCTAACAACAGGATTTCCGAAATGTCGAAATGCGAAAAATGTTTAGGCTCAGCCCGAAGTCACAGCCGTTGGTCACATCGATGGAAGATGGGGGAAGGAGTTAGTGAAGACAAGATCCTTTTCAGAGTTTCAGGGTTCAGGAAATGGAGAGTACTAAAATCCTCCACAACGTTAATCCCGAAATGCCGAAGAGCAGAATGCCGAAATGAACGCAATATTTAGAGAAGTTAATCCAACGATGCAGATGAAATTGAATCAAATCAGAGGGCTATTGTTGCACATCATAGTGTAACTGCCAGAAACCACTGATGGTTTCTACCAAAGGAATCGAAGACACTTCGAGGTAATTGACAGAGGTGGTGAAGAATCTCGAGGCATCTGCAAGTAGAACACTGACTGTTCATGGAGGTCATTGATAGTTGAATGAGTGTTGGATCCTGTAACTGCAATAGAGTAGTTGAGCTCGACTGTAATAGAAGATGAAGAATATTAACTGCTGGTGGTGGGAAGTAATTTTATGATGACACCCAGTGATGATGGACACATGGGATTAAAGAACAGAGAAGCTGAAGATTTTCAATGATGAATAGGCAGAGCACTCGACATGCAGAACATGTAGAACCATTGCATACAGAGTATGCACAAGATGCACAAGGGGTATAAGAATGTGGAAAAAAAAAGAGATGGGGGTTGTTGTTGTTGGGAGTGATGCATGTGTGAAGAAGGAGGTGGAGTGCAGCAGCTAAAATGGATAGAAGACAAAAGTTTCATTGAATGGGAATGGTGCAGAAAGAACAAGAGGCAGAAGAACAGAAAAGTGCAATGGATGCATGCAGGAAGACAGTGAGGAAGACAAAGCAGCGAAATCTTGCAGAACAATGATGAGACTGGTAAGTTGTTGTTGAACACTATATCACTGTGATAAGTTTCATTAATTTATATTCATAAACCGGGGTGGTAGGGAGGTGCTAGGGAGGATTGGTGTCCTCAGAGGTTCAAGTGAGTGTTTGAACACAGGGAATTGTAGCTTCCTTCTAGTTGGTTCTAGAGAAATTAGGGAGTTGGTGCTTCCTTCTAGTTGGTTCTAGAGAAACCAGGGAGTTGGTGCTTCCTTCTAGTTGGTGCTAGAGAAAACAGAGAGTTGGTGCTCTCAGCAAGTAGCATCTTGCAAAATAGAGGTTGCAGCCTCATTATGAGTTGGTGCTCATATGTATGATAATGTAAAGAATGTAAATATTACTTATCATATAAAGAAGAAGAGGTTTTTACCCTGTATGGGTTTCCTCAAGAAAATCTATCTCTGTGTATTTCATATATGTGACTAATGTTGAATATTCTATTGCTTATTGCCCTACATCATTGTGATTTTCATTGAGTGCTTTGTAAAGAATTAAAAATAAGTATAATTGTTCAAGCTCGGTAAACAACTGATTCACCCCCCCTCTCAGTTGTCCAACAGAAGCATGGCGAGATAACATGCACAAGGTGCACAGAGACTATAAGTATGGAGAACAAAGAAGAGATGAGGGATCCTATTGTTGAGAGGGATTTAGGAGTGTAGAGGAAGGAGTGTGCAACAACTAAAATACAAAGAAGAGGAATGGTGCATTGAATGGACATGGCACACAGAGCATAAAAGGTAGAAGAACAGAAAGTGCAAGGTTGTGTGCAACAAGACAGTGAGACAATAAATGAAGGCTGAGGTGCTCTTGTAAAGAAAAACAGAATATCAGAAAGTGCAAGAAGATGTAGACAGAGAGACACTGATACATGAGAGAAGAGCAACATAGAAGAACAATGATAAGTCTGGTAAGCCAATGATAAATATTGTATCACTATGATAAATTTATATATAGAAAAGATTTATATTTCAGGGTGGTAGGGAGGTTCTAGGGAGGATTTTTATCCTCAGAGGTTCAAGTGGGTGCTTGAACACAGGGAGTTGTAACTTCGATCTGGTTACAACCAGAGAAACCAAGGTGGCAGGGTGGTGCAAGGGAGAATTGTTGTTCTCAGTTATACATATTGGTGTATGTGTGAATGGAAGTTGGTGCTTCCATCTAGTTGGTGCTAGAACACTTAGGGAGTTGGTGCTTCCTTCTAGTGGGTGCTAGAGAAACCAGGGAGTTGGTGCTTCCTTCTAGTAGGTGCTAGAGAAAACAGAGAGTTGGTGCTATTAGCAAGTTGCAGCTTGCAAAGCAGAGGTTGTAGCCTCATTATGAGTTGGTACTCATAAGTATGATAATGTACAGAATGTAAAGATTACTTATCATATAAAGAAGAAGAGGTTTTTACCCTTTATGGGTTTCCTCAGGAAATATCTATATCTATATATTTCATATGTGTTTATGATGTTGTATGTTCTATTGCTTACTTCCCTGCATTATTGTGATTTTCATTCAGTGCTCTACAAAGAGTTTATAATAAGCATAATTGTTTAAGCTCAGTAACAATTGATTCACCCCCCTCCTTAGTTGTCCAACAATTGGTATCAGAGCCAGCCCCTTTTATATAAGGGTAGATCCTAGAGCTTAAACATGTCAAGCCATGAAGGAAATTCAACCAATAAGGCCCCTCTATTCAATGGAACAAACTTGACCTTCTGGAAAGTTAGAATGAGAACCTACATAATGGCTTTAGGTGCAGATGTCTGGTATGTGATAGATATTAGTTATGTAAAGCCAATTGTACTAGCTAATAAGGATGACAAGCTAGAATTTAGCTTCAACACTAAGGCTATGAATGCTATATTGAGTGGGATTGCAGAAGAAGAATTCATAAAATTTATGCACCTAGGAATTGCCAAAGAAATGTGGGACAAACTCATTAGCAGTTATGAAGGTAATGAGAAGGTAAAGGATGCCAAGATTCAAACCTATAGAGGACAGTTTGAATAGCTGAATGTGAAAGAAGATGAAACTGTTGGAAAATACTTTCTAAGAGTTGAAGAACTGGTAAATGCAATGAAAGCACTTGGTGAAAAAATTGAGGAACCTTATTTAGTTCAGACAATTTTGAGATCTCTACTAGATAGGTTCAACCCAAAGGTCTCTGCTATAGAAGAACTTAATGATCTAAAAACCTTGGAGTTTGATCAACTTCTAGGAACATTGATTGCATATGAAATGAGAATAGTTAAAGATAAACCCACCTCCAAAGAAGCATCATTTAAGGCAGACAAGAATGAGGATTCCGAGCCTGATGAAATTGAAGAAACAATTGTGAAGAGACTGAAGAAGGGATCAGGAAAATACAAAGGTAAAATGCCTTTCAAATGTTTCAACTGTGGCAAGATAGTTCATTTTTCAAATAAATGTCCTCACAAAAGAAATGATTAGACATGTGATGATGAGGAGAAGCACAAACACAAAAATTTCTTTATAGAGAATAATTTTAAGAAGAAAAGTCTTTGTGTCCTTCAGATGATGAAGACAATGACTCCTCTATTGAAGATAAACTAAATGACTTCATACTTATGGCCAAAGAGGACTATGATAATAAAAGCATGGGAAGTGAAGCTAATGAAGAATAAGTTGTGGTTGATATGGAAGGAGAACTGATTAGTGCACTAGAAGAGATTGACAGACTCAAAATTAAGAACAGAAAGAAAAAACAATTGTTGATACAGTTTGAGAAAGACAGTAAACAGCCTGATGAAGACTTTGCCCTGCTAAAAGTGGAATTAGAAGAGGCAAAGAAAATTGAGGACATTCTGAAACAACAATTATCAAAAAAGAAGGTAAGATGTACATCTCTGGAAGAAGAAGTAGTGAAAACTCGAATAGAGTTGGAGAAGTTTCAAGCCTTGTATCATCAGAATCTGTCAAGTATCAAAGCCTCAGAAGGATTAGCCACCATTCTGAATTAGCAAAGGAATCCAAAGCTGAAAACTGGTTTGGGTTATGAAGAGGGATCAAGTAGTGGTCAGCCAAGAAACAAAGAACCTATCAAGTTTTTCAAATCCTCAAACATTGACAACAATCACTCTACAAAAACAAAGAAAGAAAATCAGACACCAAGAAGGAATGAAAGAAAAAGCACCAGAACTGAATCTGTAGATCAAAGAAATTATTAGCATGAAAGAAATTGACCTCCTCAAAGAAGACATTCTTTTTCCAGGTACCAAATTTTTTTCTATGGGTATTGTTTCTTTTGTTCTAACTTTGGTCATAAACCTGTAAACTGTTCTTTAAAATTAAATTATGAGAAATCAATACATTCAAGGTATAGATATCTGCCACAACAAAGAATAAGACAGCCAAGTAACAAACCACCATAGAATGCAAATCACTTGATGGATGGGAAAAGGACACAGGTTAAACATATGAATCATTATGATCCTTTATTCGACGAAATAGAATGTTACATCTGTCATAACTATGGACAAAAATATGTTGACTGACACTTAAGGAACTATGAACCAGATTTGAATTCCCCTGCTGAAAATCACAAGGTTTGGAAGAATAAAGAAAGTGACAAGTGTGGATTAGTCTTGTCAGCTCAAAGACAAATGAACCCTTGGTATATAGACAGTGGATGCTCCAAACATATGATGGGAGACAAAGGTAAGTTTCTATCTCTAAGTGAAAGAAAATTAGGAAACATAACCTTTGGAAATGATGCTCCAGGTAAAATAAAAGGTAAAGGGATGGTGAGTTTAAGTAATGGAAAAGGAAAATCCCAAGATGTTCTTCTTGTAGATGGGTTGAAACATAATCTGCTCAGTGTAAGTCAAATGTGTGACAGAGGATGTGAAGTGATGTTCACGTCCAAGTATTGAAAGATAAAGTCTGTAAATTGAGGACAAGTGGTGGCCCAAGGCATAAAGACACAAAATAATGTATATGTGCTGAAAGAAGATAGAGAAGAGTGTCATCTAAGAAAACATGATGAAAGATGGTTATGGCATAGGAGACTTGGACATCTAAAATTTGACCACTTAATCAAGCTCAAAAATCTTGAGGCAGTAAAAGATCTTTCAAGAATATCAAAGCCCCAAGATTCTATGTGTAAACCCTGCCAAGTAGGAAAGCTAACTAGGACACAGTTTAAGTCCAAGAGCTCTACTTCAACAGAGAAACCACTCCAACTAGTTCATATGGATTTATGTGGACCATCAAGATGGGAAGGCACGGGAAAAGAAAACTACTTCATGTTGATTATTGATGATTACTCCATAATTACTTGGGTTTGTTTTCTCAAGGAAAACACTGAAGCATTTGAGAAGTTTAAAAAATTTAAGGCTTTAAATGAGAATCAGACAGGCAAGAGGTTAAAGGAAGTAAGATCAGACAGAGGAGGAGAATTTATGTCAAGTGATTTCAAGGAATTTTGTGATAAGCATGGGATCAAAAGAGAATACACAATCCGAAGAAATCCACAAAAAAATGGAGTAGTTGAGAGGAAAAACAGAACAGTGTAGCAAATGGCCAGGTCAATGATGAATGAGAAGAACATTGGTCAAACCTACTGGGTAGAAGAAATACACACAACATTCCATGTTCTTAACAAATCCCACCTCAGACCACAAAGTGA